>JAQFVV010000801.1:0-93527 GCA_028023455.1 Epiperipatus broadwayi | reverse complement strand
TACTCATTTATCTACTAAATATCAGCTAGCTTTACCTAATTTTTTTAAAACATCCAGTAGGAAGCAATTTAGTTATAATGGTCCTAAATTATTTAATATGTATTTATAAGAGATTGTTCTGTAAATTTAATGAACACTATCTTATTTGATTTTTAAAAAGCATTTATGGCACTGGTTATATTATGCTAAGCATTAGTTTTATTTTTTATTTTTTTTGTTTATATTGTATGTTATGTTGTAATTATTTACTACTGTGATTGAATTGCCAAATGCAATATCTGTGTGATTTTAATATTTTATGTTATATTTATACTTTTTTTTTTGTATTTTATTAGTGTTTTTAGTTGTTACATTTAAATTCCTCACACAAGATTTTTTTTGTATGGAATTTTATCTCAATTTTATCTCACTGTATTATATATTTATTGTTTGCTGAATTCATAATGAATAAGTAAATAAATAAAAAAAAATAAAAAAATTATTATTATTATTATTATTATTATTATTATTATTATTATTATTATTATTATTATTATTATTATTATTATTATTATTATTATTATTATTATTATTATTATTATTATTATTATTATTATTATTTGAATGTAACTACTTTTTATTATTAATTATGTAATTTTTTTCTATTTGTATATTGTAGATTAACCAATAATAAAATTTAATTTGTTTTTATTAAAAGAAATTAGATGTCTTGTGAAGTTAATTTAATCATCTTCATCACTGATGAATTTCAATTATAACACATAGTTTAAATATATAACAATATTTTGGTAAATAATTATGGATTAATAAAAGATATGATTTGTGTTGTGAGTTAGGTGTAAAGCTGTGGATGGAAATATCATTATCATCATCATTTTATTAATTTATAAATATTTAAATAAATATATTAAATGACCTTATATATAAATAATGGTTTACACTTTGTTATTTGTGAGCCATCATAAAAGATATGACTACCATCAAAAATCCCTAAAGATTTAGGAATTACCATTGATGATCTAAAACAGGGGTGGGAAATTGTTTTGGCTCGGGGGCCACAGATGTTGTGGAGGGCTGCTTTGGGGGCCACTTTGTGGAAGTGAAGATTAGTGGAGGGCCGCATCTTTTTTTCATGACACAATAAACACACTGCTTTATTCCCTGTATTACCCAAGAAATATTTGTTTGTCCATTCTTCATTAAACACAAGACATCCATCACCAATTTTACATTTTTTTGGAGGGTTCATGGTTTCACTAAAGTTGGAAATGTATATATTTGCTAATGCAAAGACAAAATTGAAATTAAGCAAATCAATGGGAAAAGCACTTACACTGCACATGTGTATTGACATGGCCATCCTATTGGAAAATATGAGATGAATTTTCAGACATGCACGGGAAGGAAATCTCAGATCAAGGTGGATTTTTCTGATTATCTTGATGGGCCACATATGGCCCTCTGGCTGCTCTTTGCCCACCCCTGATCTATAGTATTAAATGTCAGCTAATGAAACTTATAATATTATTAAATATGAACTTGAAAAAGTTATAATGTTAAATTATGAAATTTGAACTCCTAAAAGGTTTTGTGAGGTTAAATTATTAAACATGATCTATATGATAATTTGTTTAATAATTTATTTGTGCAACTAGAAAATAATGATGATGTTATAACATTAATACAGGTGCAAATGATATTGTTATGAAATAGGAAATCCTGCATAATATTATAAATAATGAACCAACTGAGGTTCAAACCAGGTATGATTAAAAGTAGATATCCAATATAACTCTATCTAGGCTTAGATAGCCTAGTGGTAGCTAGATATGTAAGAAAGAATTGAATAGAGAGTAAAATGGTTAGTTGCATAGTGGTTTGTCCAATTGGGGTATAAAACTGCTTACATGGTTATTGGTAATTGATCTAAAATAATTGATCCATTGCAAATGACTGCCCAATGAGGAGTGGTAAGGAAATAGATTTCATCTAGATTATTTTCTTTTCCATTGGCTTGGATATTTTCATTCTATTACAAATGCCACCCAAATCTGTGAGGCTATTAAATAAGGGAATGGCAGGGCATTGACTTGCTTATTTTCAGTTACAATATATTATTTTAATTAATTAAATTATGAAATCAGTATTAACAAAATTTTATTTTACAAATGTAATGTTTCCATTGGCTCAGTTGCTGAGGAGTTTTCTTGGGAAGCAAAAGGATTTAAACCACTAAACATCATATGATTACCTACTCTTATACCAGCACATAATTGTTATTAAACAAGGCAAAACTCTCTCCATACAGTAGTGCCACCTTGTGCCAAACAGAGTAATCAATGGATGCCAGAAGGATTGTGTATAAAATCCCTATCTAGTGCCTACTCATCCAATATCCCCAGACTAGTGTCTGGCTTGTGGCCTCTGTCAGTGAGGACCCTTGGATCTGAGAGCACTGATAGGTGCACTGCTCTCAGATCCAACTGGGGATATTGGATGAGTAGGCACTAGATAAGGATTTTATGCACAAGCCTTCTGGCATCCATTGATTACTCTGGTTGGCACAGGGTGACACTACTGTATGGAGAGTTTTGCTTTGTTGAATCAAAAGGATGTGAGTTTGAGTTCTAAATGGGAACAGATTTTATTTTCATTGTTAAAAAATTCAAAAATATGGACACGCAGACAGAAACACAGACAGGGCAAGTTAATGTAAAAGCATTTAAAATTTACAAAATACCTGTGATTAGAATGTAGTAAAATAAATTACTTCATCACTTCCACAAATTCATAATATTCAATTATAATATTTTATTTATTATCTTGATCAGTCATTAAATAGAGTGAATACATACCTGAATACAGGAAACAAAATTGTTTATTGATTGCAATCCCCATAATGTACTTTGTTGGAGAGTCATTCCAATTGTGTTAACAAGAAATACAATTCCTGTGATCTGAATTTCTTCATCAGAGAGAAAAATCTCTAACATCGTATTAAAAACTTTTATCTCATCTTCAGCAGTCAGAATTTTTTCATCTAAAAGAACTACAATACCAACAACAGAACTTAATTAGACATAATTTTAATAAAAAAAAAACCAATTTTTATACATACAGTTAGAAATTTACATATAATTGTTATAATAGTCATTAAGGCTGTAGCCTCAAGCACATGCGTATAAAATGCGATAGTAGGGACCTCTACAGGTCTATTTAATTATTAGAAATTCATGATAATATTGTGATAAGTTAATTATAAATTAGGTTATTTATTACAAATATATGCCTTATTTTAATTTGCTATCCTTCATGGTTTGGTGAAGTGTCATGATGGGGACCCTGGTGTTTAAACTTTTTATAAACACTTGAGTATAAATCATTTGATTATTTTTTCAGTTTAATTTGATTTCAAATCATTTACAGATAGTTGGGGAATTAGAGCAGATATTTTATATAAACTTAGGTTTAGAAAGTATTTTTGCGACTATAAATTAGGTTGTTCTTTTAAATGATATATTATTAATTTCTCTTGTGAAATGTGGCCAATTTTGCTGGTGGTGGAACCTAATTACTTATTAATAAATATAATCTTATTAGATGTCCAGATGGTTGTATATAAAATTGCCTTAGTCATATTATCTCTCATTTTATCTGACATTAGACACATGATCAGCCTTAATCAATTGTTTTTCACTGCTACATAAATGAGTGTTGATATTGATACAACAAATTAAAGCGTAAATCTACATTTTATAAAATCTTATAAAAATTTCCAAGATAAAAAAATCTCTGAGATCCTAGTTTTGTGGATGCATGGAAGAAAAAAAAAACATTGAGTATTTTCATCACTAATCAAAAATTCACAAATAGAGAAATGTTTCTTTTTAATTTTTATTATTTTCTATCTAGATAAGTTTCAAAAGAAATAAAGCTTTGCTCTTAACGTTTTGTTATTATAAGTTTTGAAGAGTTAATGTGCCTCAGTTTCTTATTGGTAAAATATAAAGCCTCTAACAGTATTAAAGAAATTTCATGAAACATCATCTTCGAGATCCATGGTGAAAAAACATTTAAAAATACTTTAAAATAATCAGCCTATTTTCCACCAACATTTAAATTTTTTTTTTATTGAAGACTTAATGGAGAAGATCTGACTATATATATACATGCAATGATAAATATATTAGGAATACCACTCCTTCACTATACCGAACAATACAGACTGATTTTTGTGTGGAATAATTTAAAGAAAACGTAGAGATTAAAATGAAAAGTGATATATATATATATGAGCTTAATTAATATTTAAAATTAAATATTTAAAAAGGTTTTTTTTAAATCTTCTGTTTAATATTTACTTATGTTAGTGCTTAAATAAGTCTCACCACAATAGAATTAGCATAAAAGATAGTAAGCTCATTGTATCAATTTTTTTAATATAATAATACACGGGAACAGAGAAAAGGGGTTTAACAAGATATTAAGTACAATTAATAAAATTTATGGGAAGTTTGGATGCAAATAAATGTAACTGCATGCATAGTTTAATGCGCTGTGAATTAATGGACATTGAAACTCGAGATCCATGGATTGTAGTTTCATTATTTCAGTGCTAAACTTCTTATGAATATCCGTGCAGTAATCATTCCACTAACTTTATTTAATTAAGTCTATGAAAATAAATATTTAAGAGTAATAGAAACAACTTTCTCAGAGCAGGTGTGAATAATTGAGATTTTAGTTGACTGGTTACGGAAGTAACGATTTAAAAAGACTTAAAATGCGATAATTATTTTTGTAACGTGTTAAAATTTGAAATAAGAAAGACTATTTATTTGTTAAGTCAATTTTTTTTCCCTTCATATGCCAAAGCATCGGCCGGGAAGCGAACCCGCAACAACCATGCAAACAACTCCTTGCTTGCAAGGCAGCTGCGCTGACTTCTCGGCTACCAACGCTTGACTGTTAAGTCAATTTTGGATTGCATATACAACGTAGCTATATCTTATTTTGACTTTTTAAAAACTAAAAATCTTTTGTAGCAGATTATTTTGAATTAAATAAGATTTTGTACAATAATTATTAATTGCAGAAAATTGGTAACAATTTATGTTCAGTTTATTCATTCATAGATATATTTTAACAATCTCCATACTACCCCATTCTTTTTAAATTCATATAAATAAAGATACAATAAAAGACAAATGACCCCCAAGATGCATTTCGTGCTGAACCAGTACTCATCAGTTGGCCCAGGTCACTATTTATCTATAGTAAATTCGGTATATAGTGAATGTTTTTTTTAATTCGATAACTAGAATTATTCTCTTTTCTATACAACTGTATATAAATGTTTTTTTATATATTTAAGATAGATGGATTTGAACTTAGGATTTTTCAATCTATATTCATCTTCTATTACATCTCAAACAACCGTTACACATGATCCCATACATTTACATGATACCATTTTAAATATTTTAATATAATTTATTGCACTATTTATAATATAAATTATAATATGTTACATTTGTGACTTAATATTTACTTCTAAAGAAATTATATTTTTTCTGGATTGAAGAAAAAAGTTTGTTGTTAATTGAAAAGAGGCCCTTTGGTCATTTATCTTTATCGCATGTATGTGGTCATGTATATCGGTTGTTTGAGATGGAGTGGAGGATGAATAAAGACTGAAAAATCTTAAGTTCAAATCCATCTACTTATATAAAACAATTTATACATATGTGCGAGTGTGTGTGCGCGCGTCAGAAATAAATTATTTCTGTTTACTTACACTGTCGACAATATAAAATGGCGTGTCCTTTTTTATCTTTTTCCAGCAAAGGAAAGGCTATCCTAAGAAAATATATGTAAATGTTAAAATTAAATAAAACATCTATTGGTTTATGTAATTGCAATTTTAAAATTAAAAAAAAAAATTTGGGTATGTAATAAAGGCAAAAACACTTTAAAGACCATTATTAAAAAAATAATTAAAAATACCTGTTTCATAAATACCTTGATTAAATTAACATTTAAAAAAAAATAATGCAATAGTAACTATTAAGATTAAAGAATTTAACAAAGCCCTATTAATAATATTTACCGTTTTTGATCATACCAATAACCTGAACCATTGCAAATTACTATTGATAGATTAAATTCCAGAAAAAAGCAAGACTAAATAAAGATGATTGCCAATATACTATAAAATTCACTATTGATACTTTAAGATTTATTTAAAATAATATTATTGCTTCTTTTGAAGGGAAATACGACAAAATATCTAAAAGTTAGCCCATGGATCTGCAATTGTACTTTAAATATGAGGAGAGGATAGCAACTTAAATCTAAGATAATCAATTACTGCAGACAGATTGACTGAAAAATTATTCGATTCAAACATTGATATTGTGAGAGCAAAAGAAAAAGGTAGACACAGAAAATGAAAAACAAAAGATCCACTCCAGTGGGAAATAATCATTAATGATTACAAGGACGCCAAAAGATTTCTCATGTTATCCTGAGTGAAGACATATAATTAATAAAGGAATACTTAGAAAGAGATAAAGTTCAACCCTTATGTGCATAAGGATGATGTATTAATTTGACTACCCCAGATTTGTTAAAAAGACAAATGCTTTTAGAAAGAAAAATAAATTTTAAATTATAGAAAATAATGACAAATAATTAAAGTGTCTTAAAAAGAAAAGATGATAAAAAAATTATATGCTTGTAAAACATGAAACTAGATAATAATACTGAATCTCTAACCAGCTGAGATAGAAACTGTAATTAAAAATCAATCCAGCTTGAACCATAAAATCAACCCAAGTGTGTAAACTGAATCAGAAGCTGATTAAAAAATGATAACAATGGAAGCTACATAAATTTATTCAGTTATACTTTTCCAGTATCTGTGAAAATTGAGTTAACTAAAAAAAATCAGCAAAATGAACAATCCCAAAAAAGTTAAACTCGCATAAAATCAAATGACCACATACATGAGCTCAGAGTAAGAATACAAAAGACCAAAATGAGATCACAAAATAATAAATAACATGGTAAGATTTTATTATTCTATTTTTATTAAGAGGTCTAAAATAAATACTTTAACTAAAATAAAATAAAAGTATATTTTTGTAATTAATATTTTTTCTTTTATATATTTCACTAGTGCATCAGTTATATTCTAATATTTCTAAACTACTAAACATCGCCATGATCACCATTTCTTATGCTTACACAAGCTGTTTACACAGAGGCTAAATTCTCCATACAGTAGCACCACTCAGTGCAAGCTAGAGTAATCAATGGATGCAAGAAGGTTTGTGGATGAGTAAGCACTAGATGGGTATTTTATGCACAAACCTTTTGCATCCATTGATTACTCTGGCTTGCATAGAGTGGCACTATTGTATGGAGAATTTAGTCTCTGTGTTCTTATATTTTTATTCTAATTTGTTTTTTTTATTTTTTTTTATTAATGTTCTTTATTAACTAAATTATTTTTTTTAATTATATTATGAGTTGAACTTTTATAGTGTGCAAATATCTAACTCAATTATTATATTAAAATAATTTCGATTTATTAACTTATTACTTGTAGTCCGTAGTCCTTTTGTCATTAACTTCTCACATCAATATATATATAACTGCAGTACAGAGATAGATATTAAATTTTGATAAGCAATGATTCAAGTTTCCTGTATCAAGTATGGTGATTACCCTGTAAAGCAATGCCATCTTTGCCTAAGCCAGTTGTGAAATAATGGAAGGGGGTCAACATCAAATAACTTAGAGATGGGTTTGAATCTAACCGATACATCTTTTTATTATATAAATGGTGCTTTGATCTGCTGTGTGGCAGACATATAAATAAAAGATATCTATAATGACAAGGAATAAATCCTCTCTTTAATTGAACCTATTTTATGAGAATAATGATCAGGAAAAATGTCTGGATAGTCAGACTCATCACATTCAGTCTAAGTATATTCAGTGGTTGTTCCTAACACCCATTCATCTCAGTGTGTAAATACTTGTACATTTTAGCTTATGTAATATTGATTTTTTTCTTCACTTGTATTTGCAATTCAAATTAGCATACATTTGTTAATTTGCATAATGAAGTGTTTTTTTTCTTTATTACCTAAAGCTGAGTGCACTTTCAGTGAAGTTCATCATAATCGTGGCTGAAAGTGCATTTAGCTTTAGGTTATAAAGAGGAAACAAACCATTTTGTTACCCAGATGTATGCAAATTTGAATTCTACTTTATGTATATCATAACAATCAGATTTGTATAGTCAGCAAAACTAATCTTAAGAACCAAGTGATGACCACTAACCCACATATGTGTGTAACATTGATATAAACATTATCACAAACAATACAAAGTTGAAACCCATAACTTATGCCCCCAGGATAATTTCCATGTGACTACCACATCTGATGTTGCCATATATGCCCTTTTTATATCCTGCTGAGGTCATGGAGATACTAGAGACTTTTAAACACTAAAAAAAAAAACTAATTGTGGTAAACAAGATACTAATGTGAGAGGTAATGGGTGTATAAATTTATTAATAATAAAAGCAAAATAAGATTTCATATGACTAGATTTAAACCTATGATTATATTGTTTCTTACAAGTTATAAAAATGGTAATGACTAAACATCATAATATCCAACAGCTGGATTATAGGCTTTATATGTCTTAATAATCTCCAGTGTGGACATTTCTATAATGGTTTGACAATTAATGAATAATCAAGCAGAATTAAGATAGGAGTATTTACTTAAATATACTAAAATCACAATTAATAAATGATCACCATGGACTTAAAATTATGATTAACTGCATGCTTGCAATATCAGCTCCTAAAAGTACTTAAAAACTCAACGTGGCACTAGGTTATCAAAAGTGGAAGATTGTATCTGATCATGAAATAGAAGTGGAATACACCCATCTTGATAAGGCTATACCCAGAAAGTTAATCAAAACAGAAAATCATAAGAAGCAGGAATGAATGTCTGTCCCTATAAACAGTAATACATTTATTATTAACAAGCAAGAAATTTATCTGCACTGATAATAATACTAAGGACAACAGCAAAGATTATCTGAGTATGTAAATAAAACAGATATGTTCACCTGACATGACCATATCAAGAGAATACTCAGCCAATCCATTTCCACAAATCGGGAATGATCATCTACTTGAGAAACAAAAATACAAATTAATCAAAATATATAAATAATTCAGCAATGCAATTTAACTTAAAGAAGAGAGCAATAAGTAATTCTCAATTATGAAAGCCTGGAAATTAAAAGAAAGCAAAAACAAGCATTAGTAGCCACATTATAAGTTTGAACAAGCAGCCATATATTACTTTACTTGACTAAATTAAGACAAACAGTTCATACAATATAAATACTTAAAAACAATAAAGATTACTAATCCCTGCTTAATTGAAAGTCAATCCTAGAGATCATACTGACACATATTAAGAAATACATTATACAATAGCTCAAGAGTTCTATAATTGAGATATATAATTCTAATGAAATATTTATGAGTCTAATATAAATTAAATGACACATATTTGACCCTTCAAAATATAAATTAGCATTATTTTTAAAAAACCTGGTTTTCTAATCTCGATAGTTGCAAAAGTAAAGTTTTAATTGAAGCATGACTGATTATATTTTTAAAAGCACAAAATCTTTGAGCCAGGTGAGGAAGGGGGATTAATGCATCACTGTGCTTTGACAATTCTAGGAATTTAAGAAATAAAAAATGTTTTCACAAGAGAACTCTTCATCACTTTTTTACTCAGTATCTAAATCTATCATATATGTATGACTTATGAATGACTGCATATAGCAATATATTCAATCATTCTTAACAAATACAAGTTAGTAAAACATGATATTAAAAGAACAATATAATACAAACAAAAAAATTTAATACAAAAAAAAGAGAAACATCAAATGCATAAGAATTGTTTTCCCAGTGTATGATTGCTGAGATCTCATAACGGGTTTAATATGTCTGCAATTATCTTCATGAATAAATATCACATGATCACTATTTTTGAGTGGCAATGTGTATAGAGTGTTTTTCCTGTTTTGTCTTCATGAAGAATTTAAAAAAACATGGCAAGATTTGAAGATCAGCATATAAATATGATGACATGTAGCTTTCATGGTGCAATTCACATTCATTGGATCTTGGATGGCCCTTTTTAATTTTGGAGACAAGTTGGTTCTTTAGAACACCATATGACTGAAGGTGGAATAATTGATCAGGTAGCTTATATTTTGTATAAAGGAATAACAGGTCGGAAGGCTAAATTCATTTATAATGGCAGAAACTTCAGCATGAGTACATTGATCCACAGACTTCAGATGGGCAGCAATTCGCAACTCCATTGGGATTCTAAACTAGCACCCCCTGAGATGGAGAAAGGGAAGTGAACACAAGCTTCTACTCATGTGTTAGCATTGTATATGGCTTCTAGCAGCCAAAAATTAATGAGCTTTTCAAAACTTGGTGGATGGGGGAATCTTGTTATCAAGCTTGAGGAAATTTTTTCATCAAAAGACCAGTTTGAAGAATTTTTCATAAAAGACCTTGTTATTACATTTGTAGAGTTAAAACTCTCCATACAGTAGCACCATCCAGTGCAAGAAAGAGTAATCAATGGATACAGAAAGATTTGTGCATAAAATTCCTAACTAGTGCCTACTCATCCAATATCTCCAGGTAGTTTCTACCTTGTGGCTTTAAAAATTATGGAGTCTTGGATCTAAGAACATAGCACCTAGATCTTAGGATTCAATGTAACCCCCCAGCAGCCATCTTTTACTTTTTAGCTAACTATAAAGCTTTGAGTCCAAAATGAAACACATTAATGTTTTTAAGCTAAGGTCATTAATTTGTATAGTTGAACTCAGTTTAACACCCATACTTTTTGGTGTCTTTGGTTCTTTAATAATGCATTAATGTGTTTTCATTTTGGAACTCAAAGCTTTGTAGTTAGCTAAAAAGGTGGCTGCTGGAGGGTTGCACTGGATCCTAAGATTTTCTCAGATCCAAAGCTCCTCATTGATGAAATCCACAAGTTTTATAAACTAATCTGGGGATATTAGATGAGTAAGCACTATATAGGGATTTTATGCACAAGCCTTTCCACATCCATTGATTACTCTGGATTGCACTAAGTGGTGCTACTATATGAAGAGTTTTGCCTCTGTGAAAAACAATTTGTGTAAGCATAAAGAATGGTGATCATGTAATGTTAGATGGTTTATTACATTTACCTAGATATTTATCCTATTTTTCAATAAAAGGCATCTGGATTAATTTTAATTAAAAATATTTTTGCTGATAATAATTTTGATTTGCTTAATTACAATTTAATCTTTTAATTCTTATTATTTTAATTAGTAAATTTTTTTAAAATTCCGAATACCTTTTGTCTACTTCCTTGCAATAATTATGAATCAATTAACACCTTTTTATTGCAAGACTAAACATTGTAAACATTCTCTTTTAAATAGATAATACCATGCCAATTATTCTACTCTTTATTAATTAGTTTTAATAAGAAAACTATTAAGTGTCCTGTATTTAAGCTGCTTTTACAAATTTTATTAAAATCTAATACTAAGGAATTTTAAGTAGCTTAAATTTTAATTAATTGGTTTTTTTTAATCAGAATTTTCTAGAATCTGTTATGCATTTGAACATTACTAATTATTTATCTAATCTCAGCTTGCACACACACACACACACAGTGCCTGCATTTATTCTCATAAGCCTTTAATAATTTTTTTTAATAAAATCAAATTTCCCTATAACAGAGTTTAAAAATATTTAGATATAAATTGACACAAAGCATATATGTGTATACAAATACACATAGCTTTTTTAGCATTAGGATATTTTATTGGTGAGTGCTGTGTTCCTGTTTGGAGAAAATGTGTCCATTCTAAACTTCTCAATACTCGGTTAAATATTACCATGTGAAATATTGTTGGTGCACTCAAGCCTATTCATTTGCAATGTTTTTCTGTGCTTTACATAGTACACCATCAGATATCAAAAGAGAAGTTACCATAAAAAATTGTAAGAAAAATGTTAGTGCATCAGACTTGCCAATAACTCAAGATATAGTTTCATCACCTAACTCATCTCAAATCAAGATCCTTTAAATAGATCCTTTAAATATATAAGCAAAAAAAGATGACAAGAAAAATAGTCTTCGTATGAGATTTTAAACTAATTTCTTTTTTCAACTTTGCCAGTAAAACCACATGAACATGATCTTCTTAAGCATTATTGGAATTTCATCAACGAGATTCATGACAATCTAGAGTATTTGTGCTCATCTCATTTCATAAATAAATTTTAACAGCCACTGACCTATGTAGGTTAAGAAAAAGACAAATTATGAATTACATTGATAATGACTGTCAAATTTATAACATAAATGATGAACTTAATAAAGACACTAATGATTCTCTCTTCTGGGTGGAATCTCTATATGATGTTTATTAATAAATAAATTGCCTTTAAAAGCCATATGCTAAATAAATAAATAAATAAATAAATGTGATATTTCAGTAAAATATTCACTAATCACATTTTAAGTTAAGTTAAAATACATGATAAAATTAAGTTCTTGTCAAGCGTTGGTGGTTGAGTGGTTGGTGCAGCTGCCTTGTGGGCAGTTGTTCCGGATTTATGGGTTCTCTTCCTGGCCGATGCTTTGACACATGAAAAAAAAAATTAAGTTCTTAAACTCAGAATTTTCTTTTCCTCAAAATGTAAAGAATGATCTTAAGACAAGTGCCTTCTTGAATAGAGTTATACAAACTAATTATAATGATTCCAATAAGCAATAATGTTTGTGTATATTTTATTTTTATGCTGTTTATAATTATTTATTATATTTCTTTAATAAATATTAAATAGACTATAGTTAAATATAACCAATTATCTCTTCGTATTTACATTGTAGTGAATTATCTACCACTTGCATTCCTAAAATAAATCATTATTATTAATGTAATCTAACTCTTTTTATTGTTATGTTAAGCAAACATAAAAATTATATTTCACACAATACAGATAAGCATAAGAGTTTCTTACTTAAAAGGCAACTTATAGTAACATCATTTTAAATCTACGTCATAAAGATGTTTCAATATATTTTAGTTTCACAAACAAAAAAATCTTTTACATTTCATATCTATTTCTTTCAAATTTGTTGCAAATCAGGGGTTCCCAATCTGGATTACCTGTACCTCCAGGGGGTAAGAAATGCTTATCCAAGGGTTATGGTGAATAGCAGGTAAATAGGTATATTATTAATATCCAAAAATAGTAACATTATCAACATTTCTGAGGTATTCTATGTTGGTACTGTCATCAAACCCACCAGCAGCATATCAAGGCCCTTTTCAGACATGGACACAATGAGGTTGCATAAAGTTTTTTATTCACTGCAGAGTCCAATAACTGCTGCTTAAGATTTATTTACTAAATAAAGCTTTTATGAAAATTTAATTATTATTTATTTCTAATTATAATAAATAGGTGCTACCAGATAATTTACTAAAAGCCAAGGGGGTAAGGCGACCAAAGAGTTCAAATAAAGCTTTTATGAAAGCTTCATTGCTGTTTATTTCTTATTATAATGAAAATGGGGTAATGGATAATTTACTGAAAGCTAAGGGAGTATTGAATAATTTGCTAAAAACCATGGTGATTTGGGGACCAAAAAAATTGGTATTTTAATTGTAGTAGTATTATTATTGTGTTTATTTTTTGTATGTTTTATTAAAACCACTAAAATATTTTTTTATATAATTTTATTCCAAAATTTATGAATTGGACCTCTAACTTGTTATCTTCAGGCATAGTAAACATATCCATGTTTAAAACTTTTTTGACATTTTTTTGCTGCTTTCAAAACACAATGAATTAATATATATCTATATATAATACAAAAAATGACAATATATATATATATAATAGGGGATTTAAATACCGACTTTCGAGTTCCATTAAGTTATTCATTCTATTTCATACTACTGATATACATGACCACACATATATAAAAAAGATAATGCGTGTGGACACATGTATCAGTAATATGAGATAGATTGGATAGCTGAAGGGAGTTTGAAAGTCTATGTTTAAATCCTCTATAATTACAATTAAACTTAAAGTATATAAAATATACCTGTATTTCAAATAGTATATATATATATAATGTTCTATATAGTCATTTAATTAATAAATACTGTTTGTACTAAATGATACCGATTTCTATTTAGTATTAGTGAAAGTGTTTAATTTACTATAACAACATTTACTGTTTAAACGATTGCATAGAACGTTATACAAAATTAGAAAAGCTTTAAATAATTACCCTAAATCAACAATTAGAGATGAACGTGAAATTTCAGGATCCAAATTCTTTAATAATGAAGGTACCTTGTTTCTGATAAATAGATATTTATCCAATGATTGTTGGGCAGCAATTATACTAAATTTATTGACTCTTAAAAAACGCAACAAGAATTGGGAATCTAAAATAAATATTGTATAAATAATACATTATTATGAAAGTTTTGATATTGAAAAATATAAATACATATTTTAGTTAGACTTCATTTAACATTATACGAATTGTACGACTGACTCAGAATCTACTTTTAGAGGTGTATATAATGGAAGACAGGGTGTTTTTTTACCATCAATGTCATTTATTAACAGACATTATTATTATCAAATCAATGAAATGTGAAATTAACAATAGTAAACAACATCACATAGATAAGAAACCAACAAACCATTTTCATAAATAAAACTAATTTATATAAAGGATGCATAATAAAATACTGAATAATTTTAAAAAATGAGAAAATTCAATATATTACTAAGATAAATTTGTGTTATGGATTTATTACATTAATTTATTTTACAGATAGCAGTTATTTACGACAATTATCATTCTCTAAACAAGGCAAAACTCTCCAAACAGTAGTGCCATCCTGGGCCAACCAGAGTAATCAATGGATGCCAGAAGGCTTGTGCATAAAATCCCTATCTAATGCCTACTCATCCAATATCCTCAGATTAGTTTCTGGCTTGTGGCATCCATTGATTACTCTGGTTGACACATGGTGGCACTACTGTATGGAGAGTTTGATTTGTTTATAAACAATTATGTGCTAGTATAAGAGATGGTGATCATGTGATGCTTAATGGTTTAATTATCACTCTCGGTTAGATTATATCTCTTCTAAACTTCTTTTCATTTATTTGTTTCATTGAATAAATATAACTGAGTTTAAATTCAGTCTTTTTAAAATATCCACTTATGTTTTGAGTGAAAAATTATAATAATAGTATACTTTGCTTTGCCTTGATTCTTTTTTTTTCTCATAATTTCATTTTAATCCTCTACTCTTCTGTTTCAACTCCATACTGATTTATATTCAGTAATTTATTTCTAGTCTGTATCAATAAATCATTAGTCTTTCTGATATATTTATTAAATGAAGCTGTTTCTAAGATAACACAAGAGAAGATCAGTTCAATGTAAACTTAAAGTAAGATATTTACAATTGCGCTGATTATTAATTCATTAAATTCTTCTAATAGTCTTACCATCAAAGATTATTTCTTTCATAAGATATATATATATATTATTTATTTGTTCATATTAATAATAAATCATTTACGTTTAGTTTTATTTAATTATTGTTATTATTTGTTATTACTTTTTTTCTTTTATAACTTCACATTCCTAAAATCTAATTACCACCATATTGCTTTAATATTATATTAATTAACATTAGATTTAAGATGGGAAAAATAATCATTTGATGTAATTAAATAGGCAAAACTCTCCATACAGTAGTGCCACCCTGTGCCAACCAGAGTAATCAATAGATTCCAGAAGGCTTGTGCATAAAATCACCATCTAGTGCTTACTCATCCATATATTCCCAAACTAGTTTCTGGCTTATGGCCTTCGTCAGGGTCGCACTACTATATGGAGAGTTTTGCTTGTTTAATAACAGTTATGTGCTAGCATAAGAGATGGTGATCATGTGACCATTTGATGTAATATGGTTACTTTATTTATCTTTATGTATTACTAGCAACACAGTATAGAAAAATTACATATGTTTTGCAGGAATTAGTTGTATATGCATAATATATTTCTAAGTTCGAATCAAACTTTTGAAAATAAATTTTTTTATCAATACATCATGAATTCTCTCGATGATCCATCAATCTCCAATTCATAATTTTAAATCTTAATAATAATAATCATCATCAAATATTTGAGATCATATGCTTGAAATATATACTGTTTATATTCTTTAAATTTAATTATGCTAATGCTAGAATACAACATGACAGAGTTAATTGATAAAAATTTTAGAAGTACAATCATATAATAAATAATATCCATTAAATAAACCAACTACATAAGAAATTTCTTGCGGTGAATTAGCAAGCCATTTTTAATGTCAACAACCGAAGTTTTATTTATTTTTAGATACATCTGACCATGTCTTCAAGTGTGATACACCAGAATCATAGTTCTTATTTGATAATTTCCATTGGATATCAAAGCCAGGATATATAGAGTTATATTATCCCCATGAAAAATATTTTAAAGAGGGATGAGTTTAACTGTATATGGCAAAATGCTATTAAAATAATTTTTAACAAAACTTTTTAACATTTCACCATGGATCATAAACATGGCATATTGATTTCTTATAGCAAAATACTAAGAATTTTCCATTTGCTATTGTCTAAACTTATATAAACTGACATAGCTAACAATATATATATATATATAAAAGAAAAATTAAGGAAGCAATTTTAATAAATAGAAATAAAATGAATATAATTACTAGACAAGCTGCTAACATTAAAATTCAAAATTCATGAGATTTGAATTGATGATACTTGCTTTTGTTATGTTTTTTGAATTTAATAACAGTTGAGAAAGGTTAAGGAATTAACTGAAAGTACTTCTGCAGTTTGAATGACTATATAATAGTTAATTATCAGTATATTAATTATATATATATATATAGTTAATTATCATTATATATATATATATATATATATTGAAACAGGCACATTGTTTGTTTCATATGTCCTGAAATTACCCCCTTCCTATTTTAAAATGGTTTGATTTAAAAAAAAAGGAAAGCTGATGCAGTTATAAAATAAAATGTGTAAATTTAAGTTTAATTAATGAATTTTTATCATTAAAAATCTGTGGTTTTAAATGTTACCAATATACTATTTTTTTGTTAGCGCTGAATGTTTATGAATTACAATGTAGAATTTCTGTAATTAGTTCATTAAAAAAAGATAGCATCACTTTTTGCCTTCATGTTGGTCAGTATGGGTGAGATAAAAAGGATGATAAAAAGTCAGGGGAAGTTGGAGTATATAAAGTGAGCAATCAATCAATTCCTGGAGTTGCAGTTGATTGATTGTAACTGTTGCTTTGCAGTAAATAGCAGTTTAGTATTTAGTCAATCTATATCAGAGTTTAAATAATCAGACCAATTATGTTTGGAGCTACCATGATCAGTAATTAAAGGAGTGCAGCAGTTACTCAGAGAACCCCATGGTTACTGTAAAACTGCAATATGAAGAAGCAAATTCAAACTGGAAAATGCTAGAATGTCTGGCTAGAGTGAATAGCTCACTCTCCATCCTACATCATGAAAAGTCATGAAGATGAAAAAACATGCCTAAGTGATCACCAAAGATTATATATCATTCAGCTCTGGTGAATAACCAATAGATAAATTTCAAGGTAAAAAAACTCTAGATAACATTTGAAATATTTAAAGATATTTATGAAAATGCTGTAAGAAGATTTTGGAAAAGATAAAATGAAACATGGTTATTTAAAATGATTAATTCAATAAAATGATAATATGTTATGTACCAAAATGATTTCTTATAAAATAATATAATTGCCATTATTGTTATTTAAAAAAAAGGCAAATTGAAATACATTGACAGAAAATGCAATAATGAATTCACTGATTTTTTTTAAGCGATAAGACTTATAACATTGATTTGGAGTTAAGCTTTACAATAAAGAGCATAAGAAATATATGTCAAATTGTTAAAGCTAAACTTGCTTCATGAAATATAGAAATTATAATGTAAGAATTTAATTTAAATTACACATACCCCAATTTGTGTGAATGCATTATGTTTAGCCAAGAAAGAATTATTAATCTATATACATGAATTAAATATGTTTCTATATACATGAATTAAATATGCTTCTATATACATGAATTAAATATGTGATTATATTCGAGTATAATTATTGGCTATTGAATGATTAGATAAAAAGGATTAAACCAAATATAAATCAAACTCACCTAAGAGTACACCTGGGTCTCTTTTTACATGGACTTATTTAACACGATTTTGAAGTTACGCGATTCATCTTTCACCGGAAGTCGTCCTCCGATAATGCGATATTACTTTAAATAATAAATTTCACGCACTTATGTTATATTGAAAGTAATAGCACATTATTGGAATTTGACTTTCATCTTAGTAATTTCAATATTTTCAGTGCTTTATAATAGTAAGATTTTATGCAATAATGAAATTAAAATCATGATTTCCACATTTTATGTATACACACATTAAATTTTACAAGATTATAATGTAAATTTGTTCAAACATTGTGCGTGTTAATTTTGCATTTTAAATCACATTCTGTTTTTGCTTTTTAAAAAAGAATGTAATCAATTATTAATCATTTAGTGTCCACAAGTTTATTTTTAAGAGGTCAGTAATAGCAGTGGGCACAATTAAAAATTAAAATCTGATTTTTAATTGTAATTAACAATTTAAAAATTACTTATGGGCAACTTGAAATTAATGTGATGTAAAACGAAATTTGATTTTTAAACTGAATTGAAAATTAAAGCCAAAAAAAAGAATTTAATTTTTAGTTGTTAGTTTTAATTAATTTTTTCCCAGCAGTGGTGAATAAATGTCTTTTTATTATCATAAGTCTAACTTCATAATCAATTAATAAAATCATCGTCGACGTCAACAGAAAACCATTAACATAACATGAGAGTGAACTTGGCGCTAGTTGTATTTCCTCTTGTGAGAATAATTGCTGAGATATTCTTGACTTTGTTTAACCTTTTGACTGTTTGACTCGTTCTTAATCGAGGCAATTTTTGATACATATTCGTTTTAATCGAGTAAATTTGACATCGCTGTAAATTGCTTAGTTTTTGGACTACGTTTACGGTTTTAACGTCATTTTTTAGAACGAAAAAGTTTTATAATATACTGCCATCTATTGAATTATTTTACAAGTAAAAAATCAATTAATTGATGATTTATGTCAAACAAAAACTAAGCACTGCCTTTTCACATCTTTTCTTGAATCTTATTGGCTGTTGAAATTTTGTAAACAAAAGAAAATGGAAAAGCTCCGCCTTCTCATCATCTTTTCTTGAATCTTATTGGCTGTTAAAATTTTTATATGGCTGCCAAAAATTAAAAATTTCTGACGCTTTTGTTTTATTTTGAAAATGATAAACGAATGTTTTAGAGCATTTTAAAAATATTTTTTGATGAAATACAAATAAAATACAAATTATTTTCATATAATATGTCAAAAATAAATATTATTTTACAAAAATAGTTACGATTTTAGCAAGAATTATTTATTTATTGCAAAGTCGGGAAAAAAAAATCATAACGTGAAATTATGATTGCCGTTTCTTTTCATGTCAACCGTAACAAATATTTTTAAAATTAAAAATCAAAATTTATTTTTGAACAAACTTTCGTTTATTTTTATAATGTGAGAAATTACTAATATACTTTTTAAAAACGAAACTAAAGTGAATATATTTAAAAAAACGGTCAATAACTTTTGAAAAATTGATACATTATTTTGTGCATCGGCTAATTAAAAGCTTTGAGTGATACCACCTGCAGCGAATGAACAATTGGACAGTTAAAGGGTTAAGGAGAAGCCAAATACATCACATCACATCACATGAGAATCTGATTTTTTACTAGTTTGCAAACAAATGTCTTTTTGGGCAAATAGTGATAATAATTAAAACATGTATAAACAAATTTAAATTACTGTACTGTAAATTATGCATAAAAATATATTATTTTGAATAAAATTAAATATAGTTAAAAAAAGTTTGTCTTGTATTATTTTTTTTCAAATTTGAGATTTTTTATTAGTCATATTTTATTTCCTTATTTTTTTTTTTTTGCGTGAATTTTAAAGTAATTTTATGTTGGTGCTTTGCTTTTACGCGAATTTTGAAAAATCACAGACCGCATCCCCCCTTTTTTAATGTAAGTTATGTCTATTTTTGTGCGATTTCGTTTGCGCATGTTTTCTGAGGAACCTATCTATCGCGTAAAATGAGACCCAGGTGTATATTGCAATAGGGAATTAATAGAAATGTCTAGGAATATGTGCATATGAGAAGAATATAAACTCACAGAAGGAGAATTTAAACTTGAGAAATGATAAGAGAGGTATCCATGATGTACACATGGATATCTAAATAAAGCCCTACTATGTGAATGCTGGCAGAATAGGATTATGGAATATAAATGATGGGAACTGTATGATCATCAATGATGGGACCAAGTATGAAAGAAGTTACTGATGAAATGGACTAACTGATCTATGGAATCTGAACTGCAAAGAATTATTAGAAGGAGTATTATCCCAATACTGTCATTTAAATAGATTGTTATTATATAAAAAATATATATCTTATCAGTTTCATTTCATGTCATCCATTTTCTAGTGTACTTGTTCACAGGAATCTCACATTAACCTGAGCTATGTTCAGCATAACCTGATCTGGGTGAGTAAGGTTTTAGAAAGCTGGTACTCTAGTGGTGCTGTTTGGGAAATCAAACAGATAAATTTCTAAATGTTATCAGTCTCTTTAATGCTACAACCTCTGATGAGCAGGAAATATTGTTGTAGGGGGGGGGATAACATCAGCATTGGGTAACACCAAGCATTCTATTCTTCCTACAATATGCTCATCAGGAAATAAACCAACCATCAGAGGAGATGGAAACCCCAGTCTGATTACAATATATGTATATATATATAGTAATTTCAAATATTAGATATTCTAAATTATAATCAATATTTTTTTCACCATGAATATATGTCAATAATTTTGCATTTTATCCCTCAAATGAATCCATGAACATTCAACATTGGATATACATCAAATATATATAGCACTAATAATAAAGCATAAGATACTTTTTTTATTTTAAACATTAATTAAAATAGATTTTTAATGCTCTTAATTTTCTTTATAATTAACTTGACTGCTTTTAAATAATATAGAATAAACAATTAAATGATTAACACTAAATTATATATAATGATTATTTAAACCAATATCAGTTAATAGTCAATTAGTATTAAGATAAATTTCCAATTTTCAATATATATTTTGTAGACTATAAATTTTCACTTTATGGTACCTAATTATTTCTAAAAATGCATGGGAATAGCAATCATTTTCCAATGACATCATAAAAATACAAAAAGAGGGCAGCATTGATTAAAAGATTACAGATGTTAGAAAATATTGTGGTCTACTTATTGAAATACATACTAGAGAAATTGAGATAAGTATAATTTGGATAATCTTAAGTAAAATTTTATTGCATAAAATTAATTTAATTTTATTTGGACAAGTATTCAATTTCTCATTTGCTTATACCATAATATTAAAATTTCCTAGCCTAGAAATATAAAATAATTTTAAAATAATTATTTATTATATTTAATAAAACTTATATATGTTGTGTTATTGCTATTTCATATAAATATTACATAATTATATTTTAATTAACATATTCTACCAATGCAAGGGTACAGCAAGAGAAATTGAGAGAATTAGCAAGGGGAAATTTTATTTAGCATTCACTACATCAAAAATCAAAAATGGAATTTAGATAAGTCATGTACATGAGGGGTCAGATTGACTTTAGGTCAACATGAGTGTGATGATAATTTCAGCCTCAGGGTGGCCATTGAGCATTCCATCATCAGATTTTCAATTGTTTGGATGGTTGAAGAGTTGGAGTGTGGAGTGGATTTCAGCCTGTCCATTAAAGTATGAAGATTGGCTAACTTAATATATATCTGAGAACTTATTGCATACATGTGTAGAGATGATAATCTGGACCAACTGGTGATTGCTGGTTTAGCATAAAATAAGAAAATTGATGATTGTTTATCTTTTCAACATATATGTGTTCAAGTGTATTAGTGTTATGAGATGTGGGTCATGTGAAAGTCTGTGCTCATATACCCTATACATTATAATAAAACATTAAAAAATTTATACTATTCAGAATATACCCTTTTATATGTGTATAAATTTGAAATATTTTTTTAATTATCAACTACCTTATACTCTTTTATACTCTTATTTGTATTATTATTCTATTAATATCAGCAAAGCCCAAAGCCATGAGTACATTTAGTATATATTTAAATTAAGCATATATATGACTTCTACCGATCATGTATTTCTTATAATCTTATTTACTATATAATACCGTACCGCATATATGAACGTTATTTCATAATTTTTTTAATAACTGAAACACAGTCTTATTATATACTTGTATCAATATGTATAATATATAGGGTATATGAGCACAGACTTTCACACGACCCACCACACTCCACTCTATCTCATAACACTGACATACTTGAACACATATATGTCGAAAAGATAAATAATCACCAATATATGTATTTCATGCTAAACCATCAATCATCAGTTGGTCCAGATTATCAACTCTACACATATATGCAATAAGTGCTCAGATATATATTGAGATACCAATCTTCATACTTTAATGGACAGGCTTTTTTAAATAATTTTTTTGAATCTGTAAATTATTATTAAAAGTTTTCTTTTTTATTTTCTTTTAATAAATCACGTAAATCATATTATAAATATGAAATAATTTTTGACAAAATATGTTTTTACTCAAATTCAGGAAATATTTATTATTTGGATTTGTTCTAAATTATTTCGTCACTAAATTATTATTTTTATTGATGCATTAATAAGTGGAATTAATATTTATAAGTAAATTAATTATCATTATATCGTCATTCACTTAGGCCGTAACTTTATGAGCCTCTCATGTCCTATATTATTACCAGGGATAATATTATAAATTTATGCAATTGTAGTTTTATTCTTTAAATATACACATAACAATTCTCTTTTCAATCTTTTTTTTTTATTGTTTCATTTTTAAATTATATATAATATCTGTTTCAGGTGTAATTTGTTATACGTAAATAAGTTATACGACACATTTAAGTTACAAAGCAAAAATAGTTTCAAATATGATTATCAATGTATTATTCAACATTTATCAAATATTTTAGAATAAAGCAATGAAATGGATTTATTTTAAATTCGTTTAAGCTAACCGCTAAGCCACCAAAAATAATCAACATTTTAAATATATATTTTAAAAGCTTTAACTATGTTTTTTTTTCTGAATTATATAAAATATTAATAATCTTTGATCATGGTAGAAGGAAAGAAATCTAACTATTTAATATTGTCATTATGTAAAGTTTTGATGTTTATAAATCACATCATAAATTTAAAAAAAAAACAAAAAAAACAATAATATTTAAAACAGGCAAAATTCTCCATGCAGTAGTGCCATCATGTGGCGTTTAATAATAACATTTAACGTGAAATATCTTCCTTTGGAGTGAGAGATATTTATTTAGAAAGTAAAATAATTAGTAATATTTTCAACACCAAAGATATAATGCGACGATAACGAAGGAGATCATCTTCTTCTTAAACTTTTTAAAAAATTAACGAAAATAAAATACAATATATATTTCTTCTTTTCTATAGCTTTTGGCAGTTGTTTCAAGTAATTCAAACCACATAATAATAGGATAGAGCAGTCTGTTTATGCTATTATTTTTTAAATTGTACCAAGTTTATTCATTTTACATATTTACATTTCAAATGAGAAGTGTTATTATTGTTGGTAAAAAATACAAGACATTTAAAATAAATAGTCTAATAAAAAAAATAGTCATAGATCACATGACCACATTATTTTAAGCTATAACATATAAACAATGAGCATTGCTAATTGCTCAACAAGCTTTGTGATAAATTCTTAGCCAGAGAAAGCATTTAAAATATCTCTGTCAGGAACCCCCCCTCAAAAACCTCTGACCAATGGTTTCGTGATTTGGCACTCCTCGGAGAGGCGCTAGAGTAGCTTCAGAAATTGGTATTAAACAGCTTCAAGTTTAATTTTCCAATTCTAGGACTGATATTAAGTAGTATATAGGATTCTTGATGATGTCACTGCAATGCACAATTCAAGGTTGATAGTTAAGAATTTAATTCAAACTAATTAAAAAAAAAACAACCTTTATCAATCTGCTTTCTAGATTTACAGTATAGTGAAGATTACACTATTTTTGACAATTCAAAAGATGATCTATCAACATTTTTAATGTTTTGAATGCAGCCTATAATTTTTTTAAAAAAAGTCAAATGCTTTATGAGTCAAAGATGAAAGCTTAATTATATGAATCTAATGAAATATCTTGGTAATTTTATAAGTTACTGATAGACTTGGTGTCTTGCATTGGTGGTCGAGAGGTCAGCGCGACTGCCTTGCACTTTCAGGCAGTTGCCCGGGTTGCGGGTTCGCGTCCCGGTCGATGCTATGACACTTAAAAAAAAAAGACTTGGTTGTTGAAGAACAGTGGATGTTCAGATGTGAAACTATTCCATTTACTAACTTAAAAGATAGGGCATTTGGCAATAAATTAGTTGAATATGTGATGTGATGCACTGTGACTTCTCCTTAAATGGAGTCAGGAATCTCTCATCAACTATGCCCAGAGAAACCTGTTAGCCACTTTACCTTCCTATTATAGTTATATACTAGAAAGATCTTCTCCCCGATGCTTTGGGCACTGATTAAATCCAGTATTTTAATATTTAGGGCACTTTATTATCTTTATGACACTCTAATATAATTCAGCCAAACAAATCTCATTTAATGAAGTGGATTCTCTAAGAACATTTTTCTGAAAGAATAATATTAATTTAAATACAGAATTATATTTTTTTAACAACAACAACAAAAAAAAAAACAAGACAAAAGTCTATTAAAAAAATACACTGAAAGATTCATATATCTTAAGTTTTTCCCAACTTTCAAACTCAATAACAAAGATTGACAAAGAATATTTAACTAGAACAATAACATTAATTTTAATACAGATTTATATTTTCTTAAAAAAAAAAAAGAAAAAAATTCTATAAGTTGCATTTATATATTTTAAGGGATTCAAATTCAGACTTTCACACGACTCTCAGCTCTCCATGCCATCTCATTGCTGACCCACCTGATCATACACATGTTCATGTGAAAGTCTGAGTTCGAATCCCTTATATATTACATTATATATGTTCAGGTGTGTGTAAGCCTGTACAGTATATTAATTTATATATTTTAATAATTATAAAATTATTTACAAAATAAGAATTTAAAGTAACCTTGATTTAATGTGTATATAAGATTTGCTTCTTGTATTACAATTTGTTCATTAATATAATTTTAAGTTTCCTGTAAAAAAATAAAAAGTTTTTTTAATTGTAATTAATCCCAAACAGTAATTAAATAAAAAAAGTTTCAATAAATATGGAAAAATTAAATTGAATTTATTATTATTTTTTGGTAGTGTGAGGGAGATTTAAAATATTTAAAGCAAACTCGGTCCAAATGATTATATTAAAATGTAGATTTATTTATTATTCTTATTGCATTGAACATCTTTATAATTGAGGTAAATAGGAATAATTTTCACTCAACTTACCCATACGACATTTTATAATATAGGGCTGCTTCTCAATGTAATGACGCAGACTCTCGATTCCCTGTTCTCTGAGGAGCGGATCTTCTCTGAGTTCATCGGCAGCTTTCTTAAGCATATCTTCCGAGAGATGGCATTCATATTTATCAGGTAAAAAAAGAGCAATGGCTTTACCTATTCAAAATATAATATGAGAATTATATTTCTTGGAATTTGGTGAGGAGAGGGAACTATTCTAAAACTACATGTGTGTGTGTGGAGAAATTTAAAAAACACATGTCCCCAAAATAAACAAACTAATAAAATATTTATCTTTATACTTTTCTTTTTTAACATCGAATAAATGTTGTTGAGTAACCAAGGAAGCTATTACATAGAAATCCTTAACATTGTAAAAATAAATAATGAATAAGTATCGCTGAGTATTTGAATTTATATATTTTGAATATTCTTCATAAATTGTCAATTATGTAAGAATTATCGAGTAATGTCTGTATGTAATACTATATTAAAAAATATATTATAATTTCAGTATCTAACTTGGCTTTTACAAATTACTGCTCCTAAGGATCTTATTCCCAAGGAATCTTGTACATTATTTTTCTTTTCAAATGAACTTGTGTGTATGCAAATTGTATTTTCCATCATTAGAACTATCTTAAAATCAGTAGCAACATAAAAATATTGTTTATTATATTATATAGATAACAGTGACATCTTTTGGTGTTTTTTATTTTAATATCATCACCAAAAAGTAAGCAAGGAAAACAAAACAGAGCATTTCTAATTTTGCAACCACCCATCCATTTTATTTTTCCATGCCAATCATTGTTAATAGCCGATTGACAAATAATAATATGTGAATTAGATCACCCTTTATTTTTTATTTTAATTTTTTCATGTAATGATAATTGGGAAAATATGATTTTTTTATACTTTGGTATTAGACCTGCTATGATGAAAGTCAATAGCACAAACAAATATATTTACAGCCAGATCCTCTTCCATAATAGAAACCAATCATATTCACTGAGTAGCACCACCCATTGGCCTGTTTCTGCTATTGGATATATCATCCATTCATATGTCTATTGATCTGTGGCAATGGGTGCTCAATCCAATCAAGATAAGATGGAATCTGGAGTAATTCATTAGGTGAATGTAGTAGCTCCAAACATATTCTCAAAAACAGGCAAAACTCTCTATACATATTGCCACTCAGTGCAAGCCAGAGTAATCCATGGATGCTGTAAGGCTTGTGCATAAAATCCCCATCTAGTGCCTACTCATTCAATATTCCCAGACTAGTTTCTGGCTTGTGGCCTTTGCCAATGAGGAGCCTTGGATCTGAGAGCACTGCACCTAGATCTTAGGATCTAATGCAACCCTCCAGCAGCCACTTTTTATCTCTACTTAACTATAAAACTATGAATCTTAAATTGAAAACACTATAATATTTTCAGTCCAAGCTCATTAACTTATATAGTCATATAGGTCTGAACTCAGTTCAGTACCCATACATTTTGATGTCTTTGGTTCTTTAATAACTATAGCCACCATTATCCTATTAGGCAGGATTGGTTTTAAGTCAATAAATATAATATGATCACCATTTCTTATGCTTGCTCATAACTGTTATTAAAACAGGCAAAACTTTCTATACATATTGCCACTCAGTGTAAGCCAGAGTAATCAATGGATGACAGAAGGATTGTGCATAAAATCTCCATCTAGTGTCTACTCATCTAATATCCCCAGACTAGTTTTTGGCTTGTGGCTTTCATCAGCGAGGAGCCTTGGATCTGAAAGCACTGCACCTAGATCTTAGGATCTAATGCAATTCTCCAGTGAAATGGTCAGATTTATCCATCTGCCCATTTCACTTATTTTACCCACACATCTATCCATATGCCAGGTTTAAACCCTCCCAGAGTATCAATTTAAACAACCTTGAATTAATATATATGCAGAATCATGTATATATATGTGAGCGATATGTCTGTAGTTTAATAGCATAGGTATAGATTACAGATATGTATCCATTTTATAAATATTTCTAATTTAAGAAATATTTTAGTTTAAATTATTATTAAGTTATTGGTATATATTACAGATATGTATATTTATTTTATAAATATTTTTAGTTTAAGAAATATTTTAGTTAAATTATTTAGCCAATTTTATTGCTGTATTATTGAAATTGCATAAGTATATTTTCTGTTATTCTGCATGTATGGTTATAAAATTAGTCTTTACTAATTACTTAACTTTGTCAAAATAACATTTTGATTTTTGTAAACAATTTTTGAAGTAGGTCACGCATTGTTCCTAAAATAGCGTGGACTTGATTTGTAAATATAAAATGTTAATAACAAAATAGGCTGGAAAATAAAATCTAAATTACTTGTTATAATTAAAAATGTTTTTCTAAAATAAATAAATGAGTTTTTCTACTGGTTGTAACTATTAAATATGTTTTGCTAAAATAAATAAATGGACTTTTCAGCTATGTACAAGCTCGTAAAAAATTAACAGGTGGCTAGAGTTTGAAAAGTATAAATACTTAAAGTTTTGTTGCCAAGAATCGATAATATATATAATAAGTGAGTTGTAAGCAGAACCTATGCCCATTTTACCTTCAAAATGATCGAGTAGAATGGTGACAACTCACCTCTTGGCCTTTAGCCGGGAAATGGAAAGACTTTGGTCTGATAAAATGTAATGCCGTACACCAGCAAAGCAAACCGCCTGTGGCAAAATCTCTATTAACTTTAAATCATCGTCAAAAGTGTCAACTTAATATCCTCACAAGTGCTCCAGAATTAACTGCAATGAAAACAACTGAATGGTAAATTTTCTCTCAGTGCTCTGTTTATAAACTGCGACTTTCGATTCTTTCTTTTAAAAGCTAGCTATTTATTAAATCTGCCTTTCCCAAAACACCTTTACTAAAATCTGCAAAGAAGACTATTAAATGCTAAAGCTTGTCTGATTGTAAAACTTGAATTCTCTTTTAAAATGCAAAGCTCGAATTCTCTTTTAAAATGTAAAATTCTAATAATCTATTTTAAATGTATAATTTTCTGCAGTCTTTTTATGCCTATTTATAATCTATTCTATTTATTCTATGATTTTATCATTTTAATATTGTATGTATTTAATATGCCAAATGACTCGAAACCGCAAGTATTTATAAATATAATTTTAGCTTATCGATGTGTGAAGATAATTTCAAATCTTCGCTATAATAAATATTAAATAATTGAATTATTATTTTTCTTTCTCACTCACTGTTTTGAGATCATATTATTATTTTACTGATTAAATTTTGGGTATTAATATTACAATAATCAGTTATCTAGTTATTTTATGTGGTTTGCTTAATTCTAGTTATGAATTATAACTATTTATATATGTAACTCGTACATCATAGGAACTAGCCACAGAGATATTCTCAAAGCATATTTTAATGTCTTATTTATAATTACCCTGCAAATATGCTTTGTCCTCCTTAGATTTATATATGTTGAGATGCAGGTGATAATATTAAACTAGGAAACTAATTAATTTAGTCCCTAAGTGGTATATTTGAAATACTAAATTTGAGAACTGGATTGTATAGATATGCAAATAGATGCTACCTAATTTTAAGGCAAGATAATATAACTTTATGTTTTTGCATTATATATATGTATAAGTTGCGGATGTGTTCTTAAAAAGTACACAATGTACATTTATCTGCTTGCTGCATGATTCTTGATGATGTGCTGGTGGAGGCCACACTCATTCACTTTAGTTCAGGTTCAAGCACACTTTTAGAACTAGGGCACAAGGACCTAGATTATTCAAATGCTTATCTGACTCCCTGAACTACTAATGTTTCTATTCGTAGCAAGTTGAGCGGTTTTAGGGCAAACCGAGTCTTTGGAGACTGAAGCCCGTGAATAATGACCCATTCGCACCTTTTTGCTTTATTAATATTTTAATATGTGCCATAGAGTATATAGGTAAACCTATCATAAACCAGTTTTTTCTCCTTTTATATTAAATGCTTATCTGATATTAGTGTATATCTTAATCTAGTTAACATGCTAACCTGCATATCTCTGAGCCTAATTACATGCTCGATTTAATTTTGTATAGATAGACACCATAGGAGCACTATTATAGTTAGTTATATAACTTTGGCTATAAAGTTCCATATGATATAGCAGACTATATGAGAGCTAGAAATTTGGCATATTAATATAAGCATGAACTCCAATACTGCACTACACTTTATTAAACAATTATAATGAGATATGTAACATTAATCTCATTAGTTAGATAACGCCTGCAAGCGTAATATCTCACATTCCCATCACATAATTTTGTATGTTTTGATTTATTATTTGTTATTGCTTTATTAAATTAATAATATTTAAAATCATAACTCATTTTCATAATTTTATTGTCCATGAGTTCATTTTATCCAACTCTAGATTTAATTGCACATACATCGTTATATCTATAGGTAGATTATTTTATTAAATTTCATAACCAATCATTGATGTTTTAATTAAACACTTAGTCTTATGTGTGTATATCTGACCAAGTCAGTGCTCAATTAGTTAATTTACGAGTCTTATTGTTCCACCCTGAGTGACTGCTGGATTGAGGTTAAATTGAATGTCTGTGTACATTGAGGAAGGTCATCCACAGGGTATTAAATCATTGAGAAGAGGTGAAAGGATTGAATGTTGGTCGGATTCTGGATCCCAGTATCCGTCTTTGATCAGCTTTAGTGTATTTTACCTGTGTTCTAGATTTTGTTGTGTGGAGGGATAATTCTTACTGTTATACCAGCAACCACCTTTTATCTCTACTTAACTATAAAACTATGAGTCTTAAATTGAAAATACTATAATATTTTCAATCAAAGCTCATTAGCTTATATAGTCATATAGGTCTGAACTCAGTTCATTACCCATACATTTTGATGTCATTGGTTTTTTAATAACCATAGCCACCATTATCCTATTAGGCAGGATTGGTTTTAAGCCAATAAACATCACATGATCACCATTTCTTATGCTTGTTCATAACTGTCATCATGTGATGTTTATTGGCTTAAAACATATTCACAACAAAAACAGTTATACTCTTGTAGATAATAAAAGGAATTATTTCACTTTTTTATGATATTCTCAACACATCTCCATAAAAAATGTTAGATCAATGAAGTATGCAAAAAGTATGTAGCATGGAATAAAATTGAATGTCAGAATATGCACTTAGATGACCAAAGAGACTGAATTCTTGGATCTCGTTATTTTTAGAAAATGGGAAGTGATCAGAACTTAAAAAAGAACCATAAAATATATACACAGCCAAAAGTTTATAAATAATTACAGGCATATGTAAGTGTTGCAAATCTTTCCTACATTTTTTAGATGGGAAAACCATTATACTCTCACATAATCAAAATCTTGCGCCCTCTATACTACTTTTGATTCACTTAGTCTATGGCAACATTAAAGTATCATCTAACTTATTGACAAAATAATAATAATAATTGAAGTTACTCTTAGTTGTGTGTATATGTCCAATTGCATTCGATAAAAAAAAAAGATCCTTTTTTTAAATTTTAGATTATTTTTACTTTATTACTAAGGCTAATTATTTATTTTTACATTCAATTGTAAAAAGTGCGTGTGAAATAGAAATATTGAATGTCTAGGATTATGAATTAAATTAATACTTTAGCAGAAAAAAAAAGCAATATTTTAATTACCAAAATTAAACCATGAATAAGTGAAAAATTCAAATTTTTCTAACCAGAAAAATTTAATTACTTTAATAAAAAAATTGATTTTATAGGAAAAAAGCCGTAACTTTATTAAACACGTTTAAATGGCCAAAAATCAAAACTGCAGTTAGGAAAAAAAAAGTTTTAATGCTTTTTAGTAATTAATTTATTTTCAATTGGTATTACTATTTTTTTTAATGTTGTGCTTCTATATCCATCATTTTTATATCTATAATTAAAGTAATACTATATATATATAAAAAGGAATTAAAAAGAGAAGTTTAATTTTTTAGTTTGCAATTGAACTGCAGGGTGGTGCAAAAATATCATAAGCAAATATCTGCTGTAATCTTTTTCAATAAAGCAATTTAATACGATTTTAATTATTCATCTTTTGCATTTCATTTCAAAAATTTTAAATATCAGTTTTATTAGTTATTTCATTATAAAGTTTATTTATTTTTTAAAAAAATGATAATAAAATATATTTTTGGGCTAAAAATTAAATAAAAGCAATGGGAAATAGCTAAAATGAAGAAAATATTTTGTTAATTGTTTTAATCGAAGCCTTTATTTTATTAAAAATATTTTATGATATCCAATAATTATATTATAGGTATGTATATACATGTTAAAAAGTCTGAACTATAAATATATGTGTAAAACATTCTATAGGAACAGTTTTAACTTACAGTATATACATATTGAAAAGTCTTACAATATGTATACTAATAGCACATTTTATATATGCTTCACAATTATTCCGTGAATTTTAATAATTGTAATAAAACCCGAAACAAACTGTTGAAGATATAAGAAGATTATAATGATTTTATTGACTACATAAATAATTTTAGAGATTATCAAATGTTTAATGCTAAGAATATAAACGTATTCACTGAACAAACAGGTCCAACTTCTATGTTCTGTAAATACGTTTACACAAGAAAGTCAACATGGATATGACAATAATATTGGCATCAACAAGGGCTTTGAGTGTTCCATCATCAAATTTTCAATGATAGGGATGGTGGAGGAGTTGGAGAATGGAAAAGACTGAAGCTTGTCTATTAAAGTTTGGATATTTGTTATCTTAATATAAACTGAGCACTGATTGTATATATGTGAGGAAGATAGTGATCTGAATCAACTGTTGAATGCTGGTTCAGCATGAAATAGTATATTGGAGGTCATGTATTTTTTTTCTCATGTATACAGTCATGTGTATCGGTTGTATAAGATGGAGTGCATAACTGTAGGGAGCTTGAAAGTCTGAGTTCAAGTTCTTTCTAATAAGAAAGTATATATATATTCTTTCAATGTATTTTACTTTTGTAAGTTTTACATATAATTAAAGAAGTAATATTAGTATGTTTTTATATTACTAACTATAATTTTCAGGAAGAATGCATGTATATATAAGAGATTAATTATAAAAAACAAATAAATATGTGGTAATATAATATCATGAAGTGATGAGCAAAAAGGTGATATCAGTCTGATCAGGGTGATGAGCAGGTTTTATTCTCTGGCTTTATATAAAATATTCAAGGTTTATATAACAAACGTTAATGGGTTTTACTTTAAGATACCCAACTAAATTATTTGATTAAAATAAAAAGAACTAATATGAGAATGATTTCTTAAAATAAACACTAAATAAAAATTTTATATGAGATTAATACCAACTTCAAAATTAATTTTAAGAATAATGTCCATCATCCCATAAACTTACTATAATTTAAACTCCTAGATTGACTAATTTTACATAAATATTTAATACCTTTAAACCTATTTTTTTTATTACACTTTCTCAACACACTAATCTTAGTCATCAAGCATGGTGATCATACTAATTTATATATATGATCACTAAATGGAGCTTACCTATAACTCTAATCAAGCTTTTTACGAAATTTATGACTTGTTTTATTAATTATATATATATAAAACAATAAAAATAGTAAATATAATGGTAATCAACTATTATATACAGACTTTCAATTGCAGAAGTACTTTCGGTTAATTCCTTAACCTTTCTCAACTGCCATTAAATTTTTTAATTTAATAGCAGTTAAGGAGAGTTAAGGAAATAACTGAAAGTACTTCAGTGGATTGAAAGACTGTATATAATAGTTAATCCTTATTATATTTATTATTAATGACAGTTGAGGAGCATTAAGGAATTAACCAAAAATACTTCTGTGGATTAAAAGACTGTATATAATTGTTAATTAACACTATATTAATTATTTTTATTGTTATTATAATAGTTTTTAATCAATGGACATTTTATTTGTACTATATATATATACCCATATGTATAGAGAAAGAATGCATTTAAAATAAAAATAATTTGATTGGATGCAAAAGTAAACTACTGATATAACAGTTAAATAGATAGATAGATATATAATGAAATAGAGAATTTACAAGATAAATATTTGAGATACTATACTAAATTTAGTCAATCTGGGCTTTCATATTATTTCATCTAAATTTAAAACAAAATATATTATTAATTATATGCTTTATAATTATTAATCTATTAGGCTTATATAAGATAGACTGACCTAACATATTGTATACTTTTATAAAATAAAATATAGATAAATATTAAATGTATTCACATAAAATTTTACATTACTTTATAAATAAGTTATATATTAAAAAATACTTTGATATTGATAAGTCTAAAAATAAGGAAACTTTTCTAAATTTATTTAGGTTTTGATGTATTGCTTTGTCATGCAGCCAATTACATGTCACACAATAATATAGTGTATGTGCATATATATATATATATATATATATATATATATATATATATATATATATATATATATATATATATATATATATATATAAATTTTGTAGATATTTTTTTCATTTCCCTGGAATAAAAAATGCAGTAAAGGATTAAATAATTTTGAATTTAAAATAGTATTTTATTATGAATAAAAATATTTAAAAAGGTCTAATAAATATTTTTATTGAGTTCTGATTTTAAATTAACAACAAGCATGTTTTATGATAAAATCTCTACTGATAATTGTAAAAAAATATATTATCTATCTTTGAAATCTTTTAATTAATGCTTGTATACATTTCTCTATGTAGAAATTTTTGTGGATCATACTTTTGATAAAATGTTAAAGTTACTTTTAAAAGGATTAAAAGTGATTTTTTTGAAAAGATAAACAGTTTTTAATTAGTATATTTTTGTCACCCAATGCTATATAAAAGGTTGATAAAAAGATTAAAATAGTTTTGGCTAGTAGGTTTTTGTTGGTTTAAAATTGAATTGGCAAAAATAGTTTGCTATAGTTTTTTTTGTAAGAATTGGCCAGAGTTAGTTGGTTTTCCAGAGTTATATAAATAACTACCATGAATTAGATGTAGCTGAATTTGAGACAGTAGATCCAGCAATGGCCTACTAGTTTACTATTGAAAGTGATATAACTTCTTTGTTCTCTGTAGACAGCTGTTCTGAAATCTAAATGGAACCAATTGAATGTCACCTATTACCCAATTATACCTTTTCTGATGATGACAATCCTGGAGTATACCTGTCTCACAAAGGCCAACTCACTAAGAGAATCATTGCTGAAGATGGAGTGCATGTGCACTGATTTATCTGTACACAAGAAACAAATATAAATGTAAATATCATATTTATATAAAGTGTGGTCAGTAAGTTCTTTTAAGTAATTCCTTAAAATGATAATTTTTAAAAAAGTGAAATATATAATTGAGAATATTATTTTAAATCATTTATTGAAATAAAATCTGTGTTTTAAGTTTAAAGATGTTACAATTAAGAGTGACCTGTTAAAAAAAGAAATTTTAACCATGAAAGAGAATAGGTGAAATTTGTATATACTTTCAATGTGGAGTGAACTAAAAAGTATTATATTTTAATAATCAAAAATATTTTAAATAATTTCTATAGTGAAAATGATATTAGAATCTATGCTTTTTAAAGAAAGAGTGAAACAAGTAAATAATTTTGCTTGAATTAAAAATCTAAGAGTGAAGAATTAATTAATTGACCATCCTATTTTTATTTTAAAAAAGAAGAAATAAAAAAAAATTTTTTTTTGAGAGAATCCTGTCAAAAAATATAAAAAAAGAAAACTTTAAAAAAGAATTTAATAACTGATGATTGCTGGTTTAGCATGAAATACATATATTGGTGATTATTTATCTTTTCAACATGTGTGTGATCAGGTGGTGCAGCAATATGAGATGGTACTGAGATAGTGGGGTGTGAAAGTCTGAGTTTGAATCCCTCATATATGACATATATAAATGCAGGTTTAAGCCTGTACAATATATATATATATATGATCAATAGATAGCAGGTTACGTGACTAACTTGTTTTTATTTTTCATATATATATATATAAACACATAGGTGAATTTGATATATTTTCAACATTGAATTTAATATGAAAGAAAATATTTTTAATAATTTAAATTTGATAAAATAAAGTGTCATTGTATAAATGATAGCATGCACATACATTTCTATGCACACACACAGATATGTTAATAAATATTTGGATTATTAAAATGTGATAACTTAAAATTTAATCACTTATTGTATTTTATATGATGTTTGAAATATATTCATTAATTGAATTGCATAGCTATGTGTAAATACCAATGCATGTCTGATAGACACTTATATGTAAATTTCAATCATGTAATGCCCAGAAATTTTACTGCATGTCTGTGTGTGGTTATATAGATGTTGTACATTGAAACATATGTAAACCACAATGAAATAACTTGAATTTTGTATATTAATCAAAATCAGAAGCCTTATATGTATCTAGCCATATTTTAAAGACCTTAGTAACATTTTTTATTTATCATTGTTAAAATTATTCCATTGACTTAATTATAAATGGTTTTTAGATTATTATATACTGTTTTATTGGTTTTAAATGACTTCATTTCAAGTAAGCAACTTCATAAAATGTGTAACCTACATTTCAAAGAAACATATGTATATTATAACAAGATGGGGAAAGAGATAGGATTTAAAGTGGGGGATTTGAAAATCATCTTTCCCAAAATAAATATTTCAATTAAAATGATTTAATGTAATATATATAATAATATCAAAAATATATAAATAATGTTACATATTATAAAAGAATGAAAGATCTTGATATCTCTCTGAGAGATCAGCCCAGTTAACTCACTTCAGTAATTATCAGTATCATTAATCACAAATTCATCAGCATTATAAATAAGTAAAAGTAATTGTAAGTAATACTCATCATTATGAGTGATTAACAATCAAAATAAATCAACAGTCAATTTCGTGACTCAATTTGAAATGGGTCTACTGTAGATGAGGTCAACTATTTAGTGTTTGCCAGCTTGGGCAATTATTTAAGCATAATTCGGATAAACAAACATAAGTGCTAATCCATCTGGATATACAATAACAATAGCAATAATGGTGGAATATTAAAACATGCTGATCATCATCAATGCTCTGGTTACTTAGTACCTTTAATGTGCTGGCCAACTACAAACTTAATTTCTAATAGAGATTAAACTAAATGAAATGTAATGCATAGGCTTTAAAGAATATTCTCTTTGCATTAGCCAAGATGATTATGGTAATCATCATCATCAATGATGGGAATATCATCATCATCACTGAATACCCATAAATACTAATATACACCCCCTTTTATATATCAGGCCATTATGCACAAATCTAGTTTTTATATACCATAGTTATCTTATGCCAGATCTTAAAATCTAATCAGGTCTAGTCTTTATCTTCCACCAGATCTTAATTAAAAAGTTTAACTGGGCTATTCTTTATTTCTTGTTAGATCTTAATTAAGATTTTAACCAGGCTATTTTTTATCTTATATTTTTTACTTTTCCAATACCACTTTTAATAAATTAGAAAATGAGCTTTTGATTTTAAAATAGATTAAAACAAACAACAGCAACAAAAGACTTAATCAAAACTTTTAAATTAAAATGTTTTTACGATTTCCATTTATAATCGAATATGTGTGTTATGGTACATACTCTTAACCTTTCCATTGTAAACTTTATTTATTGGCCGAGTGAGGTAAAACTCTGAACTTTTATCAATTCACAAACTCTTTGATAGAAATATATTTATCTTTTAATATTATATTAACTTTAGTTTCATTTGCAAAAAGTATATTAATTATTTGTAATGTTATGAAAATAAATGAAAGTTTTTTCAAAAATATATTTTTGTTTTTATTTTATAGAAATATTCAAAAGTGAAAAAAATCAAAGAAAATATTGTAGCAAATTACAAGCAATGCAAACGTCATTTATATCCCTCCCAGATTTATGTTATTAAAAAAGTTAAGAATTTTTTTAGTAAAATGTTAGCGTTTTTCTAAAATTAATTTATATTTTCAGCATATTTTAACCAAAATACATTATAATATGTAAATAAATACCAGAAAAATATTCTAAAACATTAATCTTTGTTTGAAAATCAAATAAACAGCTTGGGGCAATCTAAACTCTTGACAGGATGTCAAAATTATTGCTATCACTCGTTTCTTTTTCAATTTACAATCGTGTAAAGTATACAATTTTTTAATAAAACCTTACTGCTTTTGTAAAATAACTATATTTTCAGCACATTTTATGAAAATAATTTATAATATGTATGAAAAATAATAAAAAAAACACTCTAAAACATATATTTTCATTTTCACTGGTGAAAAATAATCATCAGCCAATCAGTGTTTGAGAATAAATGGCCCAGCCAATAAGCATTGGCCTTCTTATTTTGTTAGACTTAAAACACCCCTAATATTAATTTTTTACTTGTAAAATAATTCAAGAGAGGGCAGCATCTTATAGGACTTTTTCTAAGCTTTCAAACGAGTATAAAATCATTACCGTAACTCAAAAAATGACCAATTTTGAGGGACCTGAAGCCATCAACACAAATTTGCATTGAATCCTAGAGAAGGGTTATTAAAAAAAAAAATACAAAATTTTTAAATTAAATTTTCTCTTTCCTTTTAAAATCTTTATAAATATACATTTTAGTTTTGATTTTAGAATGGTTGCTTTTGAAGCGAAGAAAGTATCCAGTTCAATTACTCCATCATGTCTCAAAAAAAATTTTCTTTATATATTTTTTCCTTTTTTTAAATTGAACCCCCCCCCACAAAAACCTTGCTGGATTCTTGCTCTATCCTCTATCTAGTGAGATTGAGATTATCTTTTTTGATTTCTTGATCTTACAACTATCAAACCCCTAATGATACGAAATGAAAAATAAAGAAGGTGTGCTTTATTGCAAATGACAATTATGCAATAAACCGAAAAAAATCATGCTTTGCAATCTCCAGAAAATGATCAATATAAAAGAAAATTTGAATAAATTTTGCATAAATTACTGCAAAGCTTCGCTTAAAATCTCAATGTAAGCCAACACTTTCAAGATAGGCTATGAATATGGAGACCTAAGTTTTCTGAAAGCGTTAAGCCTTATAATTATTTTCTAATAATACTAAGCATCACTGTTTTGCATAAAGTGCAATGAAGATGTACCACTCGAAGGTGAAGTAAAAACAAAGAGTTTATTTCAATTATTAACTCTTTTTTGAGAAACTGTCCTATTTGTGGTCAGATAACATCTACTTTAATCTTGTTGCTAATCTTGTTATTTTCTATAGAATCTTCTATTTCTCAGGAGTTTAATAATTTCAGCTATTTCACTCATTGAACATTTATGAGTATTTCTCTTAGAACAAGAAGTAGCATCTCCTGTCATTTCTGCCACATATACCTGAAGATACTTTTGCTTAGCAAAACTCCAGATTTATTTGAAGTGACTCATTTTACTATTTAATCTTGTTTAAATCTAATCACCAAGAATGACTGTTGATTATTTATGCATAATGCTGGCATTTTGTCAATTGTTATCATTACTTACATTGTTTTTCTGTGCCAATCTGATGAACCTTTATATATTAATTCCCTTGTATATTTGATGATTTATTTTATTGGGGGTGATAATGTTTTCCCATCACTCCACTTCATCATCATATTTCTGTTGCTCCATAATTATATATATATATATATTGTCACCTCAACTTTCTCCGCGCACTCTTTCACTTAGTTAATCTCAATAAACTCTCATTTATTTCAAGTAGCTAGTCAATTGAATTTTATACCAACTTTAGGATCAAATATACCCGGGGCGCCAAATTGCAGCTATAAATTGTAATGCCCACCAGAGATCATCATCATTAGTCAATTTAGGACTATAGAAGATACTGGAGAAAGTAATTAAATTGTCTCTCAAAAAATAATAATAATAATAATATTGATAAAACCATTCAATCTATGTGGTCTTAATTTCAAACCTAGCATTAGTCACGTAAATATTTCATGATAAATTTATTGTAAAAGTCATAATAATGAGACAACTTTCTTCCACAACTTTATTATAATTATCTGATCTCGAGTGGTAACTACAGAAAATACTGTATACAGTTCTCATTTATATCTGACTGGAAATAAACCAGTGATCAATGCAGAGAACTCATAATCTATGTTCATAATTTAAAATTATCATTTAATTTAACATTAGATAAATTTATCACAAATAAATCCTTCCCATTTAATTCCATTACTTTATTTTTCGTTCTCAGCATCCATCACTTTTAATAGCTACAATTATATAGCACGGAATGTCTGTGTTATGTTCTCTAATCTGAGAATCACTAATCTTATTTCTCTAACACACATATATTTTTCGATCAAATATCAATTCATGATCCCTATTTTCATAATAGTATAATAACCTTATTATAATGTGCTCCTTGACTTCCAAACTAGCTCTTAGAGTAATAATTGAACTGCTCTTTCTCAAGGTCTAGATCTGTCAAGAGGTGCCCATATAAGCGATTACACTGTAATGGATATGATTCCATATATGCAAAATAAATTTTAATACGAGTTTAATAGTGGGAATCACTCTAAACACCGAGAGCAGGAAAGGGATTTTATGTCTGCTCCCAATATTCACAATATTATAATGAATCAAAAGATTAAATTTATTAAACCTAACTTAACTATTTCCTGTCATCTATATTCTATTATTTCTAATCTATTTTAATTAATTTTATGTTGCTAAAGTAAAATATGGAAGTAAACCACGGACATTAATCAAATAAATCAATCAAAATTTACTTATGAAAGTAAATTACGGAAATAATCATAAATTAGATTAGGCAAATTAATTATAACAATAAATTGTGTGAAAATGAAGTCTATAAAATGACTTATATAAAATGAATTATATTAATCGAATATAGAAATATTCAAGACAAAATTAATACTGTAAATCAATCATGGAAATAAATTATTAATATCAAATTAACTATGTGAATCGAATATGGAAACAATATAATAATGACTACTGCAAATCGATCTTGGAAATAAATTATCAATAGAAAATGAATAGTTAAATTTAAATATGAACTAATATTACCTTAAATATAGGTGCTGGATATATAGATTCTGGAGATATTTGAAACATCAAAACACAAAATACAATGTAATCTTATAACAATAGTAAACTTTATTACATTAACAATGATGATAAAATTAAAACAAAACCACAGTAAATTATAATATTGTTACACAAATATATGATTCTGATCTATTCCGGATTCTCATTCGAATACATGTTTGAATTAACTAATTTCCTGGATGACTCACTTCTTGTTTTGACCCATTCATTTATTAAATAAATAATTAATAATAATAAATACAAACGCTGGAAACAGAATTCCGGATATTTTAGCTTTAAGAAAACTTATCTTGAAAGAGAAGAAAACCTATAAATTTCTACCTCCCCTTTTTTTATTGTAAACATTGTCCATTGGACTATTCCAAAATAGTATATTCATTTCAATTATTCTAACTAGCAATGTGAAATAATCTTAAATTTCTAAATCATTTTATCAAGCAATAATTTTCACATTTCCAATGAAGAAGGATTATATGTCATAAAATTACCCTACTAATTCTGCAAACGGGTTTAAATTCAAAACTCACACTTTTACATTCATGCTTGTCAGATCTTTACATTTTTTTACTGTATATATCTTAATATGTCAGTATGTCCACTCAGCTTGACGACCTCAATTTACCATCATTCAAAAAAAATCAATACAGATCGGTTAGTTTATTAATTAAAATCCCTGTCATTCGTCATCATACATATACATCTGACTGAATCCTTATCCTTTCAGGGCAATTTTCTTCTGTCCCACATAAGAAAAACTCTCTTCATATCCCACATCACCATGCAGTATCTATAACGCGCACACAGCCACGTCTTGATAAGGGAAATTAAAAAACAACAACAACAGTATCAACTTCAAACTTAAACTATTTGCTCGAGCCAGAGAGAGAGAGATCTTTTCTTAAGATCCAGAATCGTGTAAAGAGCTTCTCTTAGACACCTATTTTCTATATTGGCATGCAAAACATTTCTACACTTAAACAGTAACTTTATCAATAATTCCATATCTTAACAAATAAATGGAGTGAAACTCAGTCATCTCCGACTGCCATGGTAATTAAATTATGAGACAGCTATTTCCCATCTGTAGGGTGGTAGGATTACTTTACATTAGTAATGACAAGCATTTATAGCTTTAAATATGCCCATACATACATCGATTCCAGCTTAGATAAATGACAAAGACTAACCAAATCCCAAATCAATACATATATGAATTATTTCAATTTTAACCAGTCAAGCCAACAACATACCCAATATTTATATTAATAACAGATCAACACTCACAGCATAATAATGGGTTTTATACGACCATCCCCTCTCTCTTCACATTTAATATTAAGCATAAATTAAAATTTTGTTAAGAATAATAAAATATTTATATCATTTCTCTCTTTACTTTTAAGTCTAAATTTACGTGAGCATCTATACTTAAATGGTATCAAAATCATTTTCTTTTCTTTCCTTCAAACATTTTAAACATAAACAAAATATTAAATTAAATAATCTAGTGATTAGAGTGTGACATAGCATATAAACAAAATGAAATATAATAAAAAAAAACAAATGACATATTATATAAATGAAATAAAATAAAGAATAAATATCAACATTACAGATAGTCTCTTTAAATGTCTTTTCCTTCCACTGTCCATCATCAATTAATATATTCAGTTCATTTTACTTGAGATAGCTATATAATTGCACATCAGACAGTTATTTTAATTAAATGTGTATAGAATGCACAGACAGTCATTTGAATCAAGATAGATAAAAAACGTAGATAGTTATTTTAAATCAAAAGTGTAGCTACAGGAGAATTAATAAATTTTAAAAGAGTTCTGTTGGTTACCTTCCATTTGATGAGTTCTTCCTGGATTTGAATTCACTTTGTCTTCCTTTCCTCTTCTTTTCTATTTAAAGGTTCAAATTATACAACAAGCAGTTTCTGATTACTAACATGAATCAACTTTTAAAACATTATACAGAAGATTGCTGCAGTTGTTTCAAACGAATTTTAAACAGCCAAATAATTATTATAATCTGAATTGGTCTTTTAATTTGATAAAAAAAATTTGACAATTCTCTCCTTGCAGGAAATTTTATAAGCAGACTGGATAAATTGTGATATTCAGCAGAAAATATATTATCAAAAGTTGACTTCTTCATAATTGATTTGAGAAAAAGAGATATGCACCATTTATGGATGAATTAGAAATTCATATTTTGGTCTACTATAAAACTTAAATGCATTATTAAATTCTGAGAAAGAAAATTTAAAAAAAAACTTGGAGATTAATTCTTAGTTAGGTCATTGTTCTCAATTAGCAAAAAGTTCTTTTTCACTTTCTCCAGTCACTTTTTATAGAGTGAAGGAAAAAAAAGAAAACACAACCTTCCCCCCCCCCAGTGGTTCCTCTTCAAGTCTAATTAAAACAATCCCCACTCAGAATGAATAATAACTCTTTCTAAAGTGTTACTTTTTTAACAAATTTGTCTGAATCTGCAACCAGATCTCTTTAATTAACACATTGTCGATTAATTTATGGAAAATTAGTTAAAGAAGATATAATTGAAAACATAAGCTTGCTAACACTTTTTTGGTCAAACAAAGGCTACATTCATTTAATCTAAATAATTTCTTATTTAGATTTACATTTTTAATAATTTTAAAAAAATTATGTCAGTTTCTATAAAGGAAAAGAGAAAAAAAATCAAACCCATATATCTGTATCACACATACATACCTGTGCAGAACATGTTATAGAAAACTGATTATTCAGACCATATGAACACAAATATCCATCATAATTTCTTATAATTACAAGCATAAAATTAATCCTAATTTCTGATAATCATAAACATAAATATTCACTATAATCTCCCATAACTCCAAACTTATTCTCCAGAAAGAAACTGTTAACCAAAGCTACTGACAATCAATTCAATTTTAATCCTCAACTCTTTAATAATAGATATCAAATTCACAAGACTTTATCCTAGTCATATAAATATTTATTCCTGAATTATTATATTGGTAAAAAAAATCAATCATCCCCCCTGCATTAAATAATGCTAACTACATTTTATACAAACACAAACTGTCTCTATATACATTACTTTTGAACTAATATAGCCATTACTTTTTCAAATAAAACCTTTAAATTTTCTTATATTAAAAAAAAAAAAAAAATTTTCACAATTACTTCATTTTATTATATTTGGTTTATAGGTGGAATAAACCAAAGGGCTACAATATATATATATATATAAGTGTACGAGTGTGTGTGTGTAATTAAAAGGCATAAACACTGTGTTTAGATTATGAATAAATAATTTATGTTAATAAAAGGTCAGGAATAGAATTAATCAATCTATTTTTAAGCTTTTGATATTAGCAGATTGCTCTTACCAGCAAAATTGAACTTAAAATACAAGCCAGATGAAAACATGGTATTAGTAATTATTAAATTAATAATCAATTATCCACAAATGGAGACAGAATTTTATTTTTAACAAACTTTGTTTTAATAATCAAATAGAAATTAATAAATGTATACATAAAATTAACATTGCTCAATATATACGTAATTAAAAGGAGTAAACCACTCTTCTTCAAAATATTTTATAAGTTAATAAAAGGGGAAAGGTAGAATTAATCCACTTTTTGATGTTTATATAACTTATCCTTGCAAACATTGATGGAAAATCAAAATGAACTTAATTATCAAGGCTATGTTTTCATCTGGTTGGTATATTAAGTTTATTCTAACTTTTGACCAATGTTGACATGAATATTGATTTTTCTATAGGATGACATTTCCATTGTTGACTCAGATAATTTTTGATTTTAGTATTAAATCTTTATTTTGTATTAGAATTCAATAAATTATTAGAATTTAATAAATTGGACTTCATTTATTAAAAATATAAGTTTTACAAGGAAAAATATCCTAAAAAATTATATTTGAGCTTTGCCCATATTGAAAAAAAAAACACAAGAAGAACAATGAAGATTTTTTTTATTGTACATTGAGATGAAAAACCAACCAAACCACAAATTCTAGGAAGATAACAAATCTTTGTTGACTAAAATTTATTTTTAAAACAGGAATGAACAATTGTGAAGCTATTATAAATCTATAAAATTCTGTTCTAAAATGTAAAATTGCATTTATAATTGTTAAAATATATCAAATGGATATTATTATGGTGTCAGTAAAGACATTAATATTGTAAGGCATGGTCATCATTTTGGCCTTAGATTTCTTTGCCAGCATTAGAATTCAATTTGTTAACTTCTATTCTTAAAAATAAAACATACATATATAAAATAAGTATAATCATATATACTTTTATTTGTAATTATTATACTTTCACTGTGTAAAAATTATCATAAATCTTTAGTAAACTATATAAAAAATAAGCCTTTTTTGCTATTTCAAAAATCTTCTTGATATAATCCCCCAAATACTCTTAAAACCATAGAATAAAGTATTTAAGCCATTAAGCACATGGAAGCTAGGCTAAATTACTTTGAAATTACCAATTATTGTAAAATACTGCCCCCTTCAGACTTTTTTGAACAGATTAACTGGTTAATCCACCCAACATTTTTTCTTGTTAAAAGCACCATCCCTATGGTTATCTATAATGATATTTTATTAGTTTATTTTTGCAAAATAAAAAAACTGTGAACTAATGAATATGAATAAATTTATTCATTAATTTAATAAAAAACTGAAGAGTTAAAAACTTTCCAATAATAAGCAATTTTAAAATAATTTAGTTCAGCCTTTACATGTTTGTCAGCTCATTTCTTTATTCTTCAGTTTTGAGATCATTTACAAGATTATTTTGAGATTTTGATAATAGCAAAAAAGTTGATTTTTTTAGCAACTTATTAAAAATTCATGATTAATTTATATAATAATTATGTAAAATAAAACATGATTTCTTTTTTTTTTATACGTATATATTTTTATAAATAGAAGTTAATAAATTCAATTGTAACGGTAGTAAAAAAATTTATAGTCAGTAGGATGGTCATGCCTTATGAAACTCATCATTAACATCTTTACTGATAACATAATATCTTTTGAGATATTTTCAAAAATTATAAATGCAATTTTAAATTTTAGATTAGAATTTTACAGATTTAAGAGGACTTCACATTTATTCATTTCTATTGTAAAAATGAAATGTTAGTCAACAAAAATTTTTTTAATTTTCTGGCTTGTTTTTTTTTTCCACACTGTCCAATGAGAAAAAAGTACATTGTTCTCATATTATTTTTTCAATATTTGTAAAGCATAAATATAATTTTTTAGTATTTTTTTTTGCTTGCAAACTTATATTTCTAACAATCAAGTCCAATTTATTGAATTTTAATACAAACTAAAGTCTTAACCTAATGATCAATTGTCATGAGTTATTTCATTTTTTGATCAATTCACCCCCTGGTTAATTTTTTTGTAAGTATTATATATTAAAATGCATATAAAACAGTATATTTTATAATAATAAATTTTCACTGAAAAATTTAAAGTAGAAGGCAGGAATTTCAAAAATTCCACTCTCACAATAGACATAAGCTCCACCCTGACAAGTTCAGCCATTTTTTGTTGCCAAGGCTTTAAAACATTCAGTGTTTTATGACAATGTTTAAAGCAAATAGTTCCAATTACCAAAACCTGTATATTTGCAAACTTATTATGGTTTTAGATATTTTTGAAAAAATAATTTACACTATATTTATTAGATATCAAGAAATATAAATTTATTAATAACTTATTTTGACTTGAAATACTTTATTTTCAAAAATATAATGTTATATTAGCAATGAATCTAAGCATGGTCTGAAGCAATTTACAAGCTTAGTTTCTATGTCAGCAATCTATTTATATTTACAAGTATGAAAATATCACAATTTTGCAATAAATATTCAAAAATTTTAAACTTTTAAAGTATAATTCATTAGATATAAGAGAAATAAATAATTATTCATTTGGATGTTTAAAAATAATAAGAATTAAGAAATACCTCATTGATTTTATAAACTGAAAATAATCGTTCTACAAATGAGGATGTTTTTGTTTACAATCTCATTTTTTAAATATTTACAAAAACAAAATGTGAACATTTAAAATTTATTTCAGTAGTAAACAAAAATATCTATCAAATGAAGTCAAATTTATTATTTTCAGATAAGTAATAATCATTTAATCATATATTTTATGTTGATGTGTGAGACAAAGAATAACATCAGAAAATGCTGAAATGTGAGTGCATGTCAGAAAAGTTAATACTAGTCAAGCATTGATGCCTAGTGGTTAGCATAGCTGCCTTCCAAGCAGCTGGCTTGGGTCGCTTCCCAGTCAATGCATTTGACATATGAAAAAAAGGTTAATAATAAAATCAAAGGTTAAATGATTACAAATATCATTTGGAACAACAATAGAAATGTCACCCTGTTGAAAGATTAATGAATCAGTATTTATTAACTTGTGATATTGCTGGGTGTTTTTTAAAACCTAATAAAATATCACTATAGATAGCTTTAGGAGAGCAAAGAAAAATGAATACCAAGTAGTAAAACCCTTTCATTTGAATTAACCAGTTAAAACTTTAAAAAGTAGGTAAACTTATTCTATTCTTGATTCTCTGTTAACATGCAGAGTGTTATTTCTTCTCCTCTTAATCACATATACATTAAGTTATACTTATTTCATATTTATACTTATTAACTTCTCTTTGATCATTAAAACAAGATTCATTAAAATGGAGATTCAGCCTCTATTCTTGAATAATTGATTTTGGATTAATAATTATTAAGATCATGTTTTCATCTGTCTCATATATTAAGTTCACTTTGGTTTTCCACCAATATGAGCAAATTTATGTATGTAAACATTAAAATGAATAAACAGATTCATTCTAATCTTGACTCTTTGCAGAATATTATTTAATTATAATCTGAATAAGTATGGTTTACACTTTTTAATTCTATAAACATTAAGCTATGCTAATTATATATATTAAATTAAATATTTTTTATGGATTGATTGAGATGTGTATTCTACTAGTATATGAAGACAATTATCAATTATTACAGTAATAAATAATTGGTACAAAATATTTGTTACTTTGCTGGGCCAGGCTTTTGATACAGCATATCTTTGTCAAAGCATGACTCTGATAGAATATTTTTTTATTATATATTAATTATGGTATATATATATATAATATAGTTTATTTTTGTATATATATTATTTTATATATATTTTTTAGTCTGGATGAAGATGAGTTCATAAAAAAAAATGTTTCAAATGAATAAAATATACATATCCTTTGCTGTTATTCTGGTGAATATAAAAATGGCTTTATTCTATTAATATCTTGTGCCCGAATAAAATAAGAATTTGTCTTAAATTTTAGCCGAGAAGTCAGCGCAGCTGCCTCGCAAACAAGCAATTGGTTGCAGACGGTTGTTGCGGGTTCGCCTCCCGGCCGATGTTACGACATATAGAAAAAAAAAAAAACATTGTTAAATACTCAAAAAATGTAAAACATCTCTCCAATAAATGAGGAAAACATTTCCTAGGATATTTAGTCTCATATACAATATATAAAGTTCAAATTTTAATAAATATATTTTGTGATATGATTTTTGTAATAATTTCTTTTAATTAAATATGACTTCACTAATAATGATAATTTTATAACAATGAAAAAAACAAACAAACCTGTTTTTGTATGTGTGATAAAAAATTTACTTCGCTAAAAATCTTAGGATTACTTGTATAATAATATGATTTAAATTTTTTTTGCTAATGTCATTGCAAGAGAACACCTATCTAATAACTTATCCAGAATTGAAGAAGTCATTCTTTATGAATAAAGAAAGTGTTAAAATGATACAAATATCACGTTTTTTTCTTTTTATTAATGTTTGTGTTTTGAAGACTCTCGCTTGAAAAGTATACATTTTATTAAATTGTATTAAAAAAATTAATTAGAAGATTTTTTTTAATGAATCTAAACTCTGATATTTATTTAATTATATTATACTCACTTTCTGTGGAAGACATTTGGTAATCAAGCAATAGACTTAGAACAGTTGTTTTATCCAATTGACCAAACTCAATTGTATTTGTTTTTTTCTTTATTTAGCTAGAAACTATTCAGGAATTTCGTTTAATAGGTTGCTTGTCTAATCACTGGACTGAAGTACTAATGATTATTCTATTTATCTCTTCAATTGTTTACCTACAAGTATATAAAAAAAAAAAACATCAAATGTAACTACTTTAGGGGCAAATATAATGCACAGAATTTTCACCAGGTGGAGTAATATATCACATCACATCACACCAATGAAAGAAAAGCTAATCGATGAAAAATAAAGTATCCATATATATTAATGATTCAAAAAAATAATATATTTAGAAATAAAAATAATTTGTTTACTAAAACAATATCAATTATTCAATAGCAAAAGACAAGTGAAATTCATAAGAAATATCTGGATTGTTTTTGAATTTACTGTTAGTGCAAATTAAATAAAGTGCAAATAATTAGAAAAAAAAAAGTGTATATTAAATAAAATAAATCTAAAAGCAATCCAGGCACAAATTGTGAATGAAATAAACATAAGTAATATTTTTACATATATCTGGCATAAATGCAACAATAAATATAGACCTTTGTTACGGGTTTGTATTTGTGCTTATATTTAATTTAACATATATATATATATATTAAATATTTGATATTATTTTGATAAAGGAATTATTTTTATTGCAAAATATATTATTTTATTGATTTTATTTTCTACCAACGTGGGTAAGATGAGAAGGTTGGCACCAATGTGGACTTTGAGGGTTCCGTCATTAGACTTTCAATGAAATGGATGGCTGAAGAGTTGTGGGGTGGAGTGGATTGAAACCTGTCCATTAAAGTATGAAGATTGACTATCTTAATATAAGCCGAGCATTGATAGTTTATATGTGTGGAGATGATAATCTGGACCAACTGACAAGTGCTGGTTTAGCACGAAACACCTTTATTGGTGATTATTTATCTTTTCAACATGTGTGTGATCAAGTGTGTTAGCAGTATGAGATAGCGTGGATAGTTGAGAGTCGTGTAAAACTCTGAGTTCAAAACCCCTATATATTAGATATTAGAGTGCAGATATGAAAAAGTTTGTACTGTAGAAAAAAATTTACATACTGATATGTACTTGTAACCTTCAAGAATAAATATGGAAATTTTACTTTTTATCCATTAGTTTTTTTTTATTCTAATTGATAGATATAATGTAAATCAATAAAAGTGGAAACCATGCCTTATATAGAACTTTGTGGTTTTTACCAATGATACATCAGATGCTAATACAAATGCAATTAATTCTCATAAAAAGTTTTGATACTTTTGCATTTGATAATGGATACAGAAAGAATATACAATTTAGAGAGTACTCAACAAACCAATCTGTGTGATCAAATCAGATTAAAATGTTGCTTTATAATTGCACATTTATCCCATTATTATAACCATATTCTTGCTTTTTTGATGGAGGTTTTTCTCTGAATGACATCATTCAATGAAATAAATTATAGGATATATGCATAAAAATATTGAGAATTGTTTTGATTTTCAGATTTTTTTCCTGCTATTTTGCCTGATTCATTTATATTGACTGGATTGCTTTTGTTGAGAATGTTTGGGAAAATTTTTTATTGATCTTTGGATTAGTTTTTTCTCTAAAATCTGAATTAATTTCTAGATGAATACTCTCACCTATAGTTTTTGTATTATAAGAAAAATTTACAGATATGGATAAGGAATGCTTCTTTTCTAATTGTGTGATAGTTTTAAGAACTCATTTGATGATATCATTCATTAAAAAGTGGCACTGTAAATCAATTCTTTTCAGAAATTTGTCATTTGCATAATCTTAAATGATGGCTAATATTTTCTTGATTGGTTTTTATATAATCATTTCAGGATTGGTTCAACTTTTGTTTTATCTTTGGTTTGTTGGACCAATACTATTTTAATAGATGAATATATTACTAAGATAAAAAGATAGTGTAATAATTGAATAAGAAGTTTTAAACTGATCTCAATGTCACATTATTTAGTACTTATTCATAAATATCATTTGATTCTATAAACATTTCTTCAGTGATTAAAGCATTGGATCATCAAGGTATAGATCCAGGATATTGACATATTTAAAAAAATATTTATAAAAATGCAACAGCAACAATTAGATTACATAATGATACTAGGAAAGTCAATATTGAGAAGGGTGTAAGACAGGGTGACTCCATATCTCCAAAACCTTTTACAGCAGTGCTGCAAGAAGTATTTTGTGGATTAAAACGGGAAACTAAAGAAGTGAAAGTAAATGGAGATTATTTAAGTCATTTAGATTTTGCAGATGATGTAATTGTTTTTGCAAATAATGCTTTAGAGCTTCAGGAAATGTTGCAGGAGTTATCAGATAAAAGTAGGAAATTAGGACTAAAGATAAATATTAAAAAGAATAAAGTAATTTTCAATGGATTTTCTCAAAATATGAAAATAAAGATTGATCATGATGAGTTAGAAGAATTCAACAGTTACAAATATCTTGGTCAGATTATTAATACATATGGAAATTAATCATAGAATTAAATTTTGTTGGAGTGCTTTTGGTAGAAATAATTTGATACTAAAAGGAAATATGGCTATGTGTTTGAAAAGAAAGGTATTTAATAAATGTGCTTTACCAGTTCTTACTTATGGATCTAAGACTTGGACATTTAATAAAAGAGCAATACAAAGACTTCAGACCACTCAAAAAAGTATGGAGAGATGCATGTTAGGAGTACCAAAAAGAGATTGAAAATGCAATATATGGGTGGGTAAGAGAACAAACAGGTGTTACTGACCTTATTGAAAAAGTTAGAAGACTGAAGTTGAGTTGGGCTGGACATATTGCTAGAAGAGATGATAGTAGATGGACATTTGAAATCTTAAACTGGATTCCAAGAGATTGTAAAAGACCTAGAAAGAGACCACATGTGAGATGGATGGATAAAATGTGGAGAAGAGATGCTAAAGATTGGAGAAGATGGTTTGAACTTGGAGAGACCTTCATCATGCAGTGGATTGATAATGGTTGATGTTGATGAAATGTCATGAATTTTCTTAAAATATAACGGGTTGCAGTAGCTTAATTTATTGCAAATAATATGGAATTTTTAAATTGTTCATCTTATTTAAATAAACTGTGAAATATTCTGAGTGACCAAATCACTCATGTCCCATTAAATTATGAGTTTCTTGATCAAAATCATGAAATATTTTTTTTGTGATCTTCAACATGCTTTTCCAAAAAGAAAAAAAATCTATTTATAATTGCTATGTTTTATTATTTTATTTCTTTCTTGATATCATATTGACTTTTCCCCAAGTTTACAGATATCCATAAGAAAATGGTGAATATTGATCCAGATATAAGCTTTTTTGTTATCTATATATCATTTATTTTTATTTGGATGCTAAAACCTGAATTAGTGTTTTTGTAACCTTCGTCACAGGTTTAGATCTTTTTTATGTGTTCTTAAACTATTATGTGGACATTTTTTCATGATAATCATTTAGTTGCTTCTGGTTTGAAAACCAGGTTAATTCACTGGAACCAATAGGATGATAGTATTGTCAAACTTCTTGTTAATGAAATACAAATTTAGTTTGGAAAGTCAGTTTATAGTTAGTTCTTCTGGGTACATTAATTATGAATAATATTTATCATTAAGATCAATGATGCAAGGGTTGTTATAGGGTAAATGGCAGTGGTAGGTTCTAGATTTGAACTATGAATAATCCCTAAAGCATTAGAAAATTTGCTTGCATGATAATTAGCAATTCCATCTACTCAAGACACGGAATCCAAATCTGTGTGAACTGAATCTTAATTCTGACTTAGAATTTTTATTCAGAAATCTATTCAATATTGGTCAATAAAAAATAGTTATTTTTAATTAAAGGATAAAAATATTTGATTAATCTGGATTTATAAAAAAAAAAATAACAATGCACTAATGGGATTATGTTAAGCGCATGATTAATTTTACTTTTAATTGTAGAAATCATGGAATAATGCTAATATTTAAATTTTAAGGGCTTAATTTATAAGTTTTTTTTCAAGGCCCTGATATTTCATGTTGAAGTAGTATCAATGCTAATTTATTAAAACTGGGAAAATAGCCGCCAATAAGTTATCTTTGTTGTCACTTTATATCTAAGGCAAACACACTTCCAATGTAGAAATATTTTAAATGCTCCACAGTCACAACCCCACCCGCTTTAAAATAAAGAAAAGCTTGAATTTTGCAACCTATTCAACATAGCAAGCATTGTTTTTTTTCAATGTTAAGTTAATTTATTATTAATATTGTCATTTATGGAAATAAATTTTATAATGTTAACATTCTTGTTTTTTTTCTACAACTTAACTTTTAGCAAAATTTCTTTTACATGATATTTTTTTAAAACTATTACTAGATCTGGAGTCTATTCTTTTAAACATTTAATGTCTCCTTAGTAGGACTTGATATTAGCGTTATTTTTGTAGATATCTTATATTAGCGTTATTATTAAGTTTTTTTTCTTGTTTTCAAGACTTCATCTTTTCTGACAATTGAAAATTTTGGATAGTGATGCTTTCCAATTCGGCACCCAAAACTAATTAAAGAACTTTGAATAATGGGTTATCAGTAATTTAGGAGATTTTTTTATTAATCAAGAAGTGTTTGTATTTATTTTGAATAACTTGGTCTATCGTTTCTGGTTCATTTTTAAACAAACATTTCGTCTAATAAGTTTCTATATCCATCATGGTAATCCTCATATATTGGATCACAAAATTTTAAACAAGCAAAATATATTTTTTAATCAATATTTTCTCTCCTTATATATATTGCTACATATATAATTTTATTTTATATTTCATTTTTATAAACTGTATCTTTAATATTTACAAAACTTCATAGTTTAAACTTTTTACACAAAAATAAACAAGAACTAAATATTGATTGTAGATTGAAAATTATATTTTATCCATACGCGTACGCACAGATATGTAAATTAGAAATATTAAGCATATTCAATAGGAATAAACTAGTTTTAATATAGAAACCACTTTAATTTGTTCTTAACATTAAAGAAAATCTAATGCTCACGATCCATTTTGCTGTATTTTTTAAATATATGAATAAAATTATTAATTATAGGGGATTTGAACCCAGACTTACATGCTCCCTTTAGCTATTCAATCTATCTCATAAAATCGATACACATGATCACACTCATGTGTGAAAAGATAAATAATCTCCAATATCTGTATTTCATGCTGAACCAGCACTCATTAATCCAAATCATCATCTCTCCCATATACATATATAATCAGTGCTCAAGTTTATATCAAGATATCAAATCTTCAAACTTTAATGAACAGGTTTCAATGTACTCCACCCTCTAACTCTTCAACCATCCACACCATTGAAAATATGATGACGAAACGCCCAAATCCCTTGATTCTGCCAAAATTATTGTCATGCCCATGTTGATTTTAAGTCACTCCCATCCTTCATGTATAGGACCTTGTCCATTTAAACACAACATGAAATATGTATGTTGGAGATCATTTACTTTTTTCACGTGTATGGTCATGTATATGAATTTTATGAGATAGATTGAATAGCTGAAGGGAACATGAAAGTCTGGGTTTAAATCTATAATTACATTTAAACTTTAGGAATATAAAGTATACCTGTATTTAAATATTACATAAAATTATTAGAAATTAATTATTCCAGCCGTCCATCAATCACTAAGAAAAACTTTTAAATTTCTAAATTCTTTTTTTTTTTTTTGGAAAAATGAGAAGATGAATATCTTTTTTTTTGCATAAATTTTAATTTGTCATTATTATTTTTTTTTAACATTAGTTCCTACCTAGTTCATCTAATATTGATTTTGTAAACGAGAAATTTTCTGATTTAATTTGCTTACTTTTAGATAATATTAAAAAAAAAAAAAAGTTCAGGGAATTATCCCACATTATTTGATAAGGTTTTATAGTATCTCTTTTCGGCAAAATGTTCTCTAAAACTAACTATAACTGATTTGATGAGCAATCCACATTAGCTAAGCCATAGACGCAACGGAACTGCGATCGCTTATTATAGGAAGCTCTGTATATATGAACAGCTTCTCTCTCTCTCTCACACACACACACACAAAAAGACTTGTAATTCAAGTGAGAAAAAAATATTAATTTAAATTTTCAAATAAATACACTTATCAAAATGTCATTACAAAAATGAAATTATAAAATAATTGTAATAATTTCTACTTACCTAATCTTTTCTTTGCCTCTTTAGCATACAATAGATTAATAATATTATTAATTATCATTTACCTACCTGTTAAAAGAAATACAATTTCGCTCACGACGTTGTTTACTGGATTAATAATGCTTCGCTATAGAGCAACCTACTTTTAAATTGTGCGCGCTCACTACTTTGGCAGCTTTACAGGAACGCACGCTCAACATCTGAATAATTAGTACATTTTTGGGAGCATTCTCCTGTTTCGCGCATCTATAACAACTTTTCAAACCTTATAAAGATACATTCTTGAATACTTCGCACAATATTTTGATGTTATTAAAATAACATTTAACTTTTAAAAAATTAATCCATCACGTCTTTCGTTAATATTTTTAATCATTGGAGCAACAAATGTATTTAGCTTTAAATATAATCAATAATATATACGTAATAACTTTCTTTTAAGATTAGGTATATACGATTTAATTAAATCATTAAAATATTTTCTTTCTCGTTTATTTTTGTAGGAATTAACTGTTAATATAGCATCGACTTGCATTATTTAGGACAATGATAAATCGCTGCATATTTGTCACTTCTAGGCTTAATTTTTTAATGAATTTCCAGTAATAAATCATTTGACGATTTATTTTTGTTATAGTTCAAAAATAGAGCTTAATTATTATTAACAGAAAGCTTTTAATATTTTATAGGGTAGGTCTTGCATATTTTTAAACTAATATTTCATTGACATTATAAGATTTTTAATATATATATTTTAAGTGTGAGAAAAAAGTTTTGTTTTTATTTTTTTTTAAAAATACGATTAATATTATTATGAATGTATTATATTAAAAAAAAAAGCCAATGAATTTATTTCTCGAGAGTTCGTAAAAAGCGCGAGTGGAGAAAATGCGAGCGCCAGAGTTGATCCTGGGACCGCCCGATCCTGTGTCGAACACACTACGAATGATGAATAGAAAAAGAAACGATTTACGTAATTTATATTGACTTAATGGCTGGGGTCCATCCTTAATCTTTTATTATTACTAAAAGATGCTTTAGTATGTATAAATTATTCAAATTTATCATAACCACTCTCCATCGTAATTAACAAAATATTAAAAGATCAGAGTTCATCTAACGGGAGCTGTCATATAACCTATAAACTGTATTTTATGTAATTAGAAGGGTTTGAATTCAAAATTTTTCAGTCTATTCATCCTCCACTCCATCTCAATTAACCTACACACACGACCACATACCTGCGAAAAAGAACATGATCCCCAATATATTTTGTGTAGAGCCAGCTTACTTTTATTTTTAAAAAGTAAGTAAAGTAAAGCTCTCCGTTTTCTTTGAATTCACAGATAAAATTTTAACTTTTTTCAAATCAACACAGAATTACAACGAAGTGATTCATAAGCAAAAAAGTAATAATTCAAAGACAAAATTAGTACAAATGATGTTTTAGACCTAAACAGAAACATTGAAGCTGCAAATTTTTCATCCTCTTTCAAGCAATAATTATTGAGAACATTCCAAAGTTTAGCAACAAACTTTCAGATTATACAACTGAATCCTTGATTACTAAGCAAGACCTAAAATTCAATCATAGGAAACAGAACCCAATTAATATCAACAAATAAGGTATGTACTGATAAAAGGGAAGAAATGACAGATGATGAAGAATAAGCTTACAAGAGGAAAATTTTGAAGAAGACTCTGAACAGGAAGATGATGGAAATTCAGAAACAGTTTAAAGTATGAATTCCATAGATGTGGTGTATAGAAAGATATGGCAACATGGATGAAGTTCTAATGATCTGCAAATTAAAGGATTTGGCAATTCAAAGACTCATGAATCAATAGAGAAGACTAGGGTTATTGACTGTGGTAAGATCTCAAGATTTTTTTAAACAAATGTATTTACATCATGTAGCGGGTGATCAGTCACTTGTATTATACCTCAAATTCCGATTTCCTTTTCAATCTTCTCGACTTCTTAAAATATATATTGCTATTATATAATTTGATTAAAAATTTTAAAAATCATAATAAAGCAGGTGAAATTAAGATCATCAATTAAATATTAATTTATCAATTTTCATTTTTGCCGACTTTTATTCAATACGATAAACCGTGTAGACTAATTTATTATATTCTTCTCTTATATCCCTACGGTTTTATTTTTATGAAGCATATTTTACAATGAGAGAGGCGAATTATTTAATTAGAGATATAAAAGAGATGAAGAACAATATATTTTTTACCAAATATATCCCCCCCCCTTCCTCCAAAAAACACCTCATCTAGAAATATAATTTACTATAAAATATATAGATACAAAATTTTAAAAAAGTTGACGAATTCGAAAATGTTTTTATGAAAAAAGCAACATTTCATCTATCTTATCAAAATCTTCTTAATGATATTCTAAAAAGATACAATATGGTTGAGACTAAAATTCAATAAGAACTACAATTATGCAAAGTGGAGTTTTTTTTTTTTTAAAAAAGTTTGTCATTAAAATGGTTAAAAAGCCAACTCACAGGATGTCTAATATGCAGACTAAAGTTATAAAAAATGCATATGGGTTTTTTGCTCGGGAATTCGTAAGAAGTCGGGTAACAGACATGAGAACACCAGAATCGCTTTTGGGGCCTTCAAATCGGACATTTTACCAACTGCGCCAAACCCCACAGGACACTAAAATTATAATAACATTTTCATGAATTAAGTTGCAATGTTATTACAAAATTCATTTTTATGATAATATAAAAATAATTATTTACTAAACAGGAGTGCTTTTGGTAACTTGATACTAAAAGGAAATATGTCTATGTGTTCGAAAAGGAAGGTTTTTAATAAATGTGTTTTATCAGTTCTTACTTATGGATATGATACTAGGACACTTGGTACTTTAGACCACTCAAAGAAGTATGGAGAGAGCGCATGTTGGAAGTAACAAGAAGAGATCGAAAACGCAATATATGGGTAAGAGAACAAACAGGTGTTACTGACCTTATTGAAAAAATTAAAAGACTGAAGTGGAGTTGGAATGGATATATTGCTATAAGAGATGATAATAGATGGACAATTGAAATCTTAAACTGGATTCCAAAAGATTGTAAAAGACTCAGAAAGAGACCACAGGTGAGATAGATGGATGAAATAAGAAAGTGTGCAGGGATGATGTGAAGAAGAGAAGCTAAAGATCGGAGAAGATAGATTGAACTTGGAGAAACCTCCTTCCTGCAGTGGATTGATAATGGTTGATGATGATGATGATGAAGAAATATGTTAAGCGCTCATCCAGTACATGTTAAAATTGTTAACTACATTATTATTATTATTATTATTATTTAATGTTTATATATAATAAAAAAACGGGGGAATTAACAAATTATTGTTCAAAATACTTTATTAATGTAAAATGACTGTAATTTTAGAAATAATAAATAACAAAATTATCCTTTACAACTTACATTCAATGGTATGTTTTTAGTAACACAAAGGTGTTTTAAAATCACAGGGAATTTATAATAAAATGGTAAGAGATGGGTTGCTAACTTATTTTAAATCTAAAACAAACAACCTGTGAAGATAAGAAAACCAAAATGACGGATTAATGAATTTGCATTGGTTTCATAATTAGAAGGAAATAATCTAAATTGTTTTAATTTTGATCATATATACATATATAGACATAGGTATATAATGAGCCTGTGTTTCAGTTATTACACAGTAGAGATGTCTGCCCATCCCTTGTATATGTATTAAATAGATTATGTCCTGTACATGAGGGGTCAGATTGATCTTAAGTCAACATGGGTGTGACAAGAATCTCAGTCTCACTGTGTCCTTTGAGCATTCCATCATCAGATTTTCAATTGAACGGACGGTTAAAGAGTTGAGTGTGGAGTAGATTAAAGCCTGTCCATTAAAGTATGAAGATTGGCTATCTTAATATATATCTGAGCACTCATAGCATATATGTGTAGAGATGGTAATCTGGACCAATTGATGATTGCTGGTTTAGCATGAAATAAGTATATTGGTAATTATTTATCTTTTCGACATATATGTGTTCAAGTGTATCAGTATTATGAGATAGCGTGGTGAGTGGTGGGTGAAAGTCTATGCTGATATATCCTATATATTATAAATTGTGATTATAATCAAATTTTGATCAAAAAATGCAAGAGTTGTTAGTGGCTTATTAAACTTGATTAATGTTCCGTTACTGAAATCATAAAAGGTTAAGCAAGAAATAAACTGCAATATTTATTATAATGGCAATTATCTTATAGTCAGTTATTTTAAAAACTATTTACCACCAAAATATCAGACGGAATACATAGTTTTTGTATTAATTACCAAAAGTTTTTTTTTTGTTGTTTTCCAGCCAGGAATTGATTTCGAACCATTAGTTCTTGAGTCTGCAACTGACCTAAACCGCACAGAATGAGAATAGTGGTAATTATAATGAATTGCACGATACATATGTAATTGTCACTGCATATAAAATTTCATTTGATAATGATGATTTTTGTAGAAATGATCATTCTGCAGATAATAAATAAGTAATGATCTTCGTTTGCGGATATCTGCAGATTTTCATCATTTTGAATTATTTGCCTCATAAACAGTTTTAATGTTTTTAAAGCCATTTACTGAGTTTGTTGATAATTTAAAAACTGAAAAAAAAAAAACAAAACAAAACAATGGAATATAAAGTCAGTTTGACAACAAAAACGCCTCACGTCAATTGACTAATATAGGAACCAAAAATTTATCAAAAGTCTTAATTTACAATAATGTTTTTTTTTTTTTTTTGCTCTTTATACTTTCTACATTCACAGTATTCAGTAGATACATTGTGAATTAAAAAATTAAAATCAAAATTTTAAAAATTAAAAGTTTTTATTATATTTATTTAATACATATACTTTTGGAACATGGATAACAGAAACTATGGAAGTAAAATTTGCATCGATAGAAGATTGCTATCATGGATATACGATTTATAGAACTTATATATAATATTTAAATACTAAGAAGGTTAACATTGAGAAGAGTATAAGACAGTGCTGCAAAAAGTATTGTGTGGATTAAAATGAGGAACGAGTAAAAATAAATGATTATTTAAGTCATTTAGATTTTGCAGATGTAGCTGTTTTTGCAAATAATGCTTCAGAGCTTCAGGAATTGATGCAAGAGCTATCAGATGAAAGTAAGAAAGTAGGACTAAAGATAAATGTTAAAAAGACTAAAGTAATGTTCAATGGATTTTTTCAAAAGATTAAAATAAAGATTGATTATGATGAGTTAGAAGAAGTTAACAACTCATGGCAAAATCAAAACTACAGTTTACTGAAAACCTACATATACAGGAAAATACTTAGCCTATACATCCAATCACACCAGAAACACAAAACATGGAGTTATATTATAACTATGGAACAGGGCAAAAGAAGTTTGTTCAGAACCCAGTGATTTGAAAAAAGAGAAAAATCTATATAGGACAAACTATTATGAAAAATGCTTATCCATCAGCTGTTATTAAGAACTTGAATAGGCAACAAATTGGTTCTGGAGTATACCCATACATACCAAAACTAGCATACAAATTTAAAAAATCTACAATCAGTATAACATCAGAATAGTGTTCCAGAGCCATACCACACTATGAGGAATTCTAACTCAGTGTTCTTCAACCCTTGGTCAGCGGCCCGGTGCCAGGCCGCGGAACTTTTCTGCAGGTCCGCGTGCTAGACAGGCAGTAAAAAGTTTGTAATAATAAATAATAAGAGTTTAAACCTTTAATTAATATAGCTAATTTTTATTTATTTTTTCATCTCATTTTTACCCAATTAAAAAAAAAAAGAAAACGGAACGAAAACAAAATCTAATCAATCATTCATAAATTAATTTGTTTTTCTAGTTATCACAGATGTTTATGGGAGGGGGGGGTAGAATCAAATTTTTTATTACTCTTCTAAAAAAGTTTTTTATTATATAAACTCCATATATATAAAACTTTATCTTATATATTTAACATTGTTGTTTCAAGTATGCTTATCTTTAAGAAAATTTATCTATAGACTTCTGCCGGTCTGCGAAATCTTATCCTTATTTTTGCTGGTCCGCGAAACTTTATTCTTATTTTTACCGGTCCGCAGATGTGAAAAGATTGAAGACCACTTGAAATGCTAAAAAGAAAAAACTGCATTTATGAAATATGTGAATGTGGAAGAACACTGAGACCATTTGTTCCATTAAAAAGCACTTGCAAGAACACAAACTGATTATTAGAAAAGAGAAAACAGATATATCTAAGGTAGAAGATCATGTATGTACCAATGAACATATGTTCAATTGGGAAAACACAAAAATATTGGATATTGAAGAAAAGATACAAAGAAGAAAATTTAAAGAAGTTGCTCACATTACTTAAGCTTCTTTCAGCCACTATTCATTCAAGTCTCCCACTAACAGTGAGAACTATGCACTTTGCTGCATATTCTATTTCTTCATGCAGTTTGGCTTCCGGCTATCCGGTATCATGCTTAATTATTCCGGCTATCCGGTATCATGCTTAATTATTATCAGTCCTATTTTTTCTCTTGGTGTTTTTAATTAATCGATTCCACTTCTACTGTATCAAGAAATATTTCTAATTAGCAAATATTTTTTGGTATTTATCAAACACAATTTTCTTATCACATATTAAATAAATATTTTCTATTATTAAATCCTACGCAAAATTAATCATTAATTAAACCTTTTTCTTTCTATCTGATTTTATTATATAATGTTCGCTTTTCTTAAATTACTTTATGCAAACATTCGCTAAATTTACTCTTATTAGTTAGTGATCTAAAAAAATATATTCCTCTAATATATTTTTCTTACTTTTTCTGGACTACCAAAGGACTTATAATTTATAATTATTGAATTGCAATGTACATATTTTTACACACACCACAGCATCATTAGGGTATTATGGGATATCTCAGCTTTTTAAGATGATTTTAGAATGGTTAATTTATTTGTAACATAGCTTTAATATCAGTGAATGGGTTGAAGCATGGGATAATGAATATCAATTATAGAATTCCATTCAAATAAATACAAAATATATTTTAATCTGTATTTAATGTGAATAAATGAATGTATATGATAGAGATGCCTGCCTATCCCTTGTATATGTATTAAACGGATTATGTTCTGTATATGAGGGGTCAGATTGACCTTAGGTCAACATGGGTGTGACAAAAATCTCAGCCTCAGGGTGGCCTTTGAGCGTTCCATCATCAGATTTTCAATTGGATGGACGGTTGAAGAGTTAGAGTGTGGTGTAGCTTGAAGCCTGTCCATTAAAGTATGAAGATTGGCTATCTTAATATATATCTGAGCACTTATAGCATATATGTGTAGAGATGGTAATCTGGACCAACTGATGATTGCTGGTTTAGCATGACGTACGTATATTGGTGATTATTTATCTTTTCAACATATGTGTTCAAGTATATCAGTGTTATGAGATAGTGTGGAGAGTGGTGGGTCGTGTGAAAGTCTGTGCTCATATACCCTATATATTACATATATAAACACAGGTATATAATAAGCCTGTGTGTTTCAGTTAAAGAATGTACTATGTAGATGTAATCCAATCATATACAACTAAAAAAACGTCAAGCCATAATTTAATGAATCAATGAAAAAAAAAAAAAACAACTATCTAATTCATTGACTGATACATCAAATATTTCCTTTGTTTACCGTAAGTCAAAACGATTTTCTCATTCTCACACATTACATTAGTAAATTTTACTTTAATAAAAGAAGAAATAGCTTTATTGAGTTGCTTTTTATTTTAAAAATGAAGAAATGAATTGGTATTATGCCAATATAATATAATAAAAAATATAATTCATATCAGACTACAATACCAAAAATAAAATAATCTTAGTTTATTTTGGTTAATTAAAAAAAAAAAAAAACTAATTTGTTTGATATTTAAAGTAATAAAAATAAGCGGGGATAATTTTTGGCAAGCAATTTATTTAATGAATACATGCATATTTTATTATCCAAGCAATTTTTACGTTTCGTGTAATTTGACATTCACTTCCTAACCATTTCTTCAAAGATTACTTTCTTTACCTTAAATAGATTTGTTTTAGACACTTAATTTAATATATCATTATTATTGTTAATCATTATTAATATACTTAAGGGTACATATCTAAGTTTAATCCATTTTTAATGCATATTTTTTCATGTGTATATTCAAAAAATTTCTTTATTTAATATATTCATTTCATAGGTTATATCTTTCTTCTTTATTTTTTTAATAACCTCTTGAAATCCAATGTAAGACTTCAATCATTCATCCAGGGCCAGAGGAAGATGCAAGGTAAGTAAAGCATGAGGGTGTTGATGCAAGAGGGGTGCAGAAGCATGAAAATGGTGCAGAATTAAAAGAATATTTATTTTTGTTCTGTTATGAATTTATTTAATGCTACTTGATTCACATTATTTGAAACATATTTTGTCAATTATAATTTTCTCCAGTTTGTTTCTCTCTCAGAGTATTCTCAATAATGTCTTCTTATGCTGGGTTTAAACAATGCATACTTCAAATCATGTTGCTGAATGATGCAAAAATGGAACAGTCCATTTTACTATTAATATCCATGTCATTTACATACGGTTATTTGGTATTTGTAAAATAATAATTATAAACATCAATTTTTTTTTATTGGTTTATTATAAAAATACTATCAGAAAGCTATAAAAAGAGTATGTAACAAGTACATTGACCATTGGTTTTCCAGTTCAATTCTGGTATAGCAGAGATCTTGTGTTAGTGCTTTGGTTACTGTGCAGCACTCAGTGGAAATGTGTTCATGGCCAATAGCTGAATAGACCCACAGAGATTGGGAGACTGTAGCTTGAGGAAACTGTCCAGATAGCAGCTAAATGAAGAGTTGAGTTTCCAGCAGTTTTCAAATGGAGTTACATGTGGACTGTTGCAGAGACAGAAGCTGTAAGAAGCTTAAAGTCAGTTGCAGTGCTATACTACAATGTGTTTGTGTGCAGCTAAACTGGATTGGGGCCAAAATGTGCATAAACTGAGGCCCATGGGAATCATTTTGTAGTAGCCTGTCTGAAAGTAAATCGTGAGAATTGAACCTCCATGAACTGTTGAGATATTGTTATTACAGACTATTCACTATTCGGATTATTTTTTGTGCATTTGTTCACTGGTCACTCAGTCTTAGTTGGGGACACAGTAGTTTATTTCTTAACTAGATTTTTTAACAATGATTCCAACATTACCTAGGAGTTTTTACATTCTTCATAAATTTTTTGGATATCTTATTTCTTTATTTTATATATTCATGTAGTTTATAAACTGTTTTGTTTTTTCAAGCTTTATTATTTCGTTGCTTTTGTAAAATTCTTATCCACACTGTTTGATATTATGTTTTTATTGTTGCACTTTATATATGTAAAAGCGGTTATAATAATTATTTTGGAATGTAAACGTTATTAACTAAAGAACAAAACGTACAAATATTTTATTAAATAGATTATTTATTTCCAGAAATGAGCCGCTACCAAAAACTTGATAACATTTTTAAGAATTATATATATAAATTTTGTCCAGAAAAATAAAACAAACGTATTAAGAACCAAGATGTATTTATATATTGCTTTAATCGATTTGAGTAAGACTTAGACACACTTAATAGAGAAAGTTTTTAAGAATGTTTGAAAAGAAATAATAATTCATCCAACTTTATTTTTATTAGATAGTAACTAAATAAAGTATCGAAGACAGTATTAATATCGGTTCTCAGTGTAACGCATTTAAATTAAAATTGGGGTTAAATTTTGATTCACAGTTTTTGTTTTTAACAGATATTTTTAAAATACTTTATATATATATATATAGGTGGATTTATGAATCAGATATTAAAATATATCATATTGGTTCTATGATGGTGTTTTTAATTTGAATTAATTAAAAGCAAAACCAAAAATTATATTTCTTTGACTTCTAGATTTCTTAAGTCATGTTGAAGATTGCAATATTAGGAATTAAAAGTGATACTTGTCAAGTATTGGTGGCCTAACGGTTAGCTGCCTTCCAAGCAGCAGGCCCGGGTTCGCTACCCGGTCAACGCTTTGACATAAAAAAAAAAGATATACAAAATGTTATTAATGTTTTGAATGCAACCTATAAAAACTTTGGTGTGTTATTTAATATTAAAAATACTCAGGTGCTTTATCAAGCCAATAAAAGAAAAAAATCAGCTCTTTATTTTTGGATATCGAGAGGACACACGTTCCATGTGGTATTCTTGCATTTAACAAGCCTTCATAATGATATAATTATTTCAGTTAAATAAGACTTATTCAGAATTATTATTGTAACAAATGTAAAAAAAAACATCATCAGATAAAGACAATGGAAAGCTCTCATTCAAGAAAATTCTCAATAAATGAAGAACTGTAACATCAATCTAGATGCATATTTTTTAGTTTAATAAATCCATATTTGTAAAACATGTTTGTTGGGTTGGATATTGCAGAATAACTGTAGTCTTATAAAAGTATTTTATGATGGACTTAATAATTAAAAAAGCAAGTCATATTTAATGTGACATAACTTTTATAAGCTTGTAGTTGCAAAAATGCAATACAGAGAGCGTACCAATAGCTCAAACAAGCTCTTAATTAATAAGTTGCGGTATGAGAAAACATTTAAAATCTCTACCCAGAACACTCCCATCTCCAGATGAACTGGCTTTGAGCTTATGGCTCACATCAGTGGAGAGCTAGAATATTCAGACACTATATTTAAAATATAAATTCAAAACCCAGCACTTATTTCATACTTATATTTAAGTAAAAACTCAGAAATTTTTGAACATGAAAATGTCTTTAAATCCAGATATCTAACTTAAATAGCTATATGGGACTGAACTAAATTGAGATCTACCATATTTTAATATCCTCAGCATAGCCAAAGCCTTAAAGATAAAATTATAATAATTAAAAAAGCAAGTCATACATAAATTGACATTACTTTTATAAGCTTGTAGTTATATATGACTTGCTTTTTTAATTATTATAATTTTACCTTTAAGGCTTTGGCTATGCTGAGGCTATTAAAATATGGTAGATATGAATTTAGTTCAGTCCCATATAACTATTTAAGTTAGATAGCTGGATTTAAAGACTTTTTCATGTCCGAAAATTTCAGAGTTTCTACTTAAATATACGTATAAAATAAGTGCTGGGTTTTGAGTTTATATATTAGATCTAGTGTCTGAATATTCTAGCTCTCATCTAGTGTCTGAATATTTTAGCTCTCCACTGACATGAGCCATAAGTTTGAAGCCAGTTGGTCTGGTGATGGGAATGTTCTGGATAGAGATTTCAAATGTTTTCTCATACTGCGCTTATTAATTAAGAGCTTGTTTGAGGTATTGGTACGCTCTCTGTATTGCATTTTTGTAACTACAAGCTTATAAAAGTAATGTCACATTATATATGACTTGCTTTTTAAATTATTATAATTTTACCTTTAAGGCTCTAGCTATGCTGAGGCTATTAAAATATGGTGGATCTGAATTTAGTTCAGTTTCATATAGCTATTTAAGTTAGATAGCTAGATTTAAAGACATTTTCATGTCCGAAAATTTCAGAGTTTCTACTTAAATATAAGTATGAAATAAGTGCTAGGTTTTGAGTTTATATTTTATATCTAGTGTCCGAATATTCTAGCTCTCCACTGACGTCCGCCATAATCTTGAAACCATCTGGTCTGGAGATGGATTGAGATTTTAAATATTTTCTCATAGTGCACTTATTAATTAAGAGCTTGATGGGCTTAAGCATTGTTTTCATGGGGAATAAAAACCTATTTACATTATAAAAAATAAATATTCTAAAGAAATGTAATATCACAGAATTGAAATTTTCAAGGAAAAAAACTTGATACTTTAAAAAATAGAATCCAAGATGGCAGATACACAAACTACAGTGTCTATATATGCAACACGTGATTTGCACATTATTTTATATAATCATTTCAAAACTAATTTTTAACTTTATTTTTTCCTCGGTTTTAAGTTTGTGTATAATTGTTCCCTTTTATATGTAGTTTCTAGTAGTAATGTTGTATAATTTAACTTTTCAAAAAAATATATAGTATTAACCCATCAACTTGAATAAACATGCGTTTTTAAATATCAGCATGGATTTTATACAACTGTAAAAGTTATACGCAAATATGTTAATTAGAAACAAGTTTATATATATGTAAATATTCCCAATATTTTGATTTTTTTTGCCAATGAAAAGCAAATGCGAAAACATTTGAAATAAATGAGATTCTATACATAAATGTATTTATAAAAAAAAAAAGAATTGAGAGAAAAATAAAAAAATTGAACATTTTCATATGGTTGACACGTGATATTTTAAAAATTGCTTTCGAAGTTTTAAATTGCGTACTTTATTTATGTAAAACATATTTAATTATGCAGTAAAAATTATAGTAATAGAAAATTGATTATATATTTTAATACATAAAATTAATTATATATTTTAATATTATTTCTAAGCGCATATTTTTTTTAGACCAGTAAATAAGATTTTGTTTTTCAAGATGCTTTTAAAAAATAATCGGCTTTCATAAAAAAGCCCTGTTTTAAAATGACAATACAGTACATTAGAATTAGCGATCAGGCTAATGCACATGCGCTTTACAGATTTTAAACTATTAACATAGCGCTATATAAATAAATATCTTATTAGACGTTAGAGGGAATTTTCAATTAATCAGCAACAAAAAAATATATTTCACATGGACAAATTATAATTAATTTTACTATAACTTTTGAATAAAGTCTTATTCACTTTGAAAATAGCTTTAAATTAACAAATACTAATAATTCAAGTGGACAATAAATGGCACTACAGTGAAAACTATTGGTCAATGCTTGTATAAGAATCAGAAAGAAATTAGGCATGCTGTGGTAGAATGCACTGTATGTGAATCTATCATTTGAAATGCTTAAATAAGATTAGGAAAGATGTAACAGGTTTGTGGGTATGTAGATAGTGTGTAAATGTGATAAAATAGGTGATAAAATGTTTTCTAAGTGTAAATAGTTTAAAGAGAAAGTCAGGAGAAAGGGAGCAAAATATAATTGAGGAAGGTAGGACAGAATATGTTTTAGTGGAGTGACAAAAAATATGGATGGAAAAATAAGTATTGCAATGGAGGTGGTTAGACAAAGAATAAGTAAAATAGAGGAGGAGGTAAAGGATGTAAAAGTAAAAAAATTGTTAGACAGGAAGTGTGAACAGATAAATAAATTATTGAGTAAGAATGATATGGAAGACGTAGATAAGGAAATATAAAAGATGATAAAGAATGTTATGAATGAAGTAAGAAAAGTAAACTCTAAAGCAGTATTGATAGAAGATTGAGAGAGTGTGGAAATATAATTACAAGGGGAAAATAGAAAACCACCAAATATCACATGAACACCATTTCAGATATGTAACAGTATGTCTTTCTGGAGCTAGAATTAGGGATGTTACAGATAAGGTAAAGAAACAATGGAGTAAAAATATGTAGTTATGGTATGGACAAATAATTTGTCAGAGCCATCAGAGAGAGTAATAGATGAGTACATAAAATTGATTAGTAATTTGAGTAAGATTAAAGGAAGAGTAGGAATAGTTGGATTATTACCAAGATTTGACAATAGGTATATGTCATATAGGGCATGTGCTGTAAATGGTAGATTGAAAAAATTGTGTGAGAGAAATGATGTTATGTTTATAGATGTGTAGGATTTTTTTATTAGTAAGAGGAAATTATATAGTAGAGATGGATTGCACATACAAAAAACAAGGAAGTGAAGTTTTAAAGAGTTTGATTTATAAAGAATATAGTTTGAGAAACTTATAAAGGTGGGTAGGATTTTACGTGCCAGTGTTATCAGAAAGAAGAAAAATGGACAAGATGTAAAAAATAAACAAAGAGTTGTTGGTTTAGGTATAAATATAGATATGAATAAGGAATGCATCTGTAAAATTAATGGTAAGTAAGTTATTTATAAATGTAATAGAGAAGAAAGAGAAAACAATTTATAAAACAGTAGTTAGGAAAGAAGAAATTTCTAAAATTGGTTATTTGAATATGCAAGGTGGTAGGTGACCAGAAAAGTGGCTGGAATTACACTAGAAATATTGAAAACACATCTAAGAGAAGAAAAAGAACATATACTGGAAGATTTGGCATGATAGGATATAAATAGAAAAGAAAAAAGAGAGGTGGTAGTATAGGAGTTATGTCAAAAATATATTTAAATATTGTTAAATGTCAAGAACATTTGTGACTTGAGATAAGGTTAGGAAGACAAGAATTGATGGTGGCTGTAGTGTACATAGCCACTGGAGATAGTCAAACTATAATGGAGGGTAACAGTAGCATATATAAATGCCTGGTTAAGGATTTACAGAGTTTTAAAGAAAAGGGAAAGAGAATAATGGTTATAGGGAATATGAATGGACATTTTGAAGAAATTGATGATGTAGATAACAAGAAAGGACAACTTTTGAAGAATTTGTGTCAGACAATAAATTTAAGAATTGGAAATTTGTCAAATATTCATGAGGGACAATACACATGGTCTAGAAATAATATATTTCACACAATAAATTATGTTGTAGTAGAGAAAGAGGGAATAAATAAAGTACAGAAAATTAAAGTGTTTGATAATGAAGAGAGGGTATGCAATAGTGATCATAATTTTTTTATAATAGAAATGGTTAGTAATGTAATAAAAATAGTAATAAAAGTAGAAAGAATAGTGAAAGATGTGGATGGAGAATGAATGATAAGAATAAGTTAGGAAAATATAAAATTAAAATTGATGAAACCATGGAAAATTTGGTTGGGAGTGAATATAAGTACTGCTGTGTTGAAATAGAAAATGTGGCAAGTAGGGTTTTATGTGAGAATATTCAGAAGAATAAAAGTAATAGGAAAGTAAGAGTTAGTAAAAGTGTAAAAGAGAGAGGAAAAGCATGCAGAGAATATAAGTGTGCTATTAAGAACAAAGAAAGTGAAAAATATGTTAATGTTAAATGGGAAAAGTATTTTAAAAAAGAAGTTGGCTAAAATAGATAATTATAAATGAAATTGAATAGTAAATTGTTGGAGGATGTTAATAAAAGTGGAAGAGATGGGAGTAAAAAAATTTGGAAAGACATTCAAAAGAAGGAATGTAGGAGAGAGAGAGAAATAATATTACTAGATGATGAGTGAATAGAGTGTAGCTCTAGGGAAGAATTAGAGACAATTTTAAATAAGTATGTAATGGATATAGAAAAGATATTAGATGTAAAGGACAGAGTGATAACAAACATAAAAGCATATAGTAATGGAAATATTAGGTTTACAGAAAATGCACTGAATAAAGCAGAGAAGAAATTAAAAAGTGGAAAGGCAAGAGGTTTAGTTGAATAGACAGTGGAGATGGTAATGAATTTAGGACATAGGGCAAAATTAAACCTATTATCATGTTTTAATAAGATGGCACAGAAGAGAAATTTTCTGGATAGTTGGAATAATATAAGAGTAAGGCTACTAATTAAAGGAAAGGGTAAAAATCATAGAAATTTTAAGTAATTATAAACCAGTAGTGGTAACATCAGTGTTATATAAAATTTTTGCATATATGATGGCTGGAAAGGTGGCAAAATGGATGGAAAAAAATAATATAGTGGGAGAAATGTAGAAAGGTTTTCACTCGGATAGGTTTATAGAAGATAGTTTATTTGCAGTTATGCAACTTATGGATATGACTAGAAATACAAGTAAATAGTTATGTATGATTTTTATAGATATACAGAAGTCATATGATACAGTAAATAGGAATAGATTATGTGTAAGTTTAGTAAATTTGGGAATGGATGGAGCTTTAGTGGATCTTATTAATAAATTGTATGAAACTAATTACTCTATTTAGGGAGTATAGAATCAGTGAAAGTTAAAAATGGGATGAGGCTAAGGCAAGGATGCCCTATGTCACCTACTTTGTTTTTATTTGTATATAGAAGAACTAGGAAGAGGGATAGAGATACCATCAATAGGTGGCAGGTGAGTATATACATTGTCATATCTTTTGATCTTCTTGTGTACAGAAAGAAGGGAAGATATAAAAATTATTCTGAGGACATGTACAAGGGTATATAAAGAGATGGGAATTAAATTTAGTGAAGAAAAATCAAAATTAATGGTGATTAATACTGGGAAAAGAAAAGACCCATAATTTTTATAGGGGAATATAAAGTTGTGTTGGCAACAATAAAATAGAACAAATATTCAAAGGACAATAAGAAACCATTCTCCTGAATCCTGGAAGTGGCCCCAGAAAGTATAAAAGCTCTTTTAGTTTCAAAACAAATAAGATTGATTTGTGCTAATCAACATTATTTTATGATTAATAGATATAAGAAAGTAGAAATGATTGTTTCTAGGGAAATATGAGCAGTTCTTCATTATTATTTCATTGAGAACTTATGTTGAGTAATAAAATATGCAAATTGATAGATGGTTCTGTCAATAAGCAAACTACTTAACAATATTGTGCAGGATGAATTTAATTTTATTATTATGCTTAAATAATTAAAGATCAGCAGAGTTTGTAATCAGTTTCTATAAGATATGCGACCAGGTACAGTAAATGCCATTATTAATATATTCTAATAATCAGCATTAGCACTGAATAGACTTTTCACAACGTTTGATCACAATATTGCAGTAACACTGATGATATTTTGTAATTTTGACCTTAATTCACTCCCCCCATGGCTATTTTATTGTTCATTTGCTGATTTTGCATTCATTTGATGTCAACAACCAAGATGAAAATAATATTGATTTATTAATTTAAAAAAAATCTCAAGATCACTGACATATAGAGAACCTAATACCAAAAAGTTGACAATGCCACTAACTAGTAGTTTTTTTTATTTCCAGACCTGATGGTGCCCACAATAGTTTGTGAGATGTTCAATTTTTTTTAGATTTTGAAAATGGACATGTGTAATTTTTATAATTTATATATTTATGATTATTTTTGCAAAATATTTGTGAAATATTTCTTTTCTAACAAAATTATTTATGATTATATTCAGATTTTTTAAAAAATAATTTTTTTTATAACATAAAATGGAAAGTTGTAATTGGATAGAAAAGGAACATTCAACACTCACTAAAACATGTTTTTTGTCATTGTTAAAACAATTATAAGTGGAATTTTACATTTTAAAATAAAATTTTATTGCCTTATATCACCTTAATAATAACTTATTCAGGTTTTATAAATGACTTTATTTCATTTATAAAACATTTTTATTGGTTATCATGCAATAACAGAAACTTATTGTTCTGATTATGAATTTCAGGTCATTACTTTTTGATATATATATTTGAAAAATTGAAATATTATTGTTAAAAATGATTTTATTTGTAACTTTATATTTCTAAAAAATAATTTGAAATTTGAGTAATATAACAGTTAATTTGTTAAAGTAAAAAGGTGTATATTTAATCCAAATGGTCACTAAAGTTGTCAAAAAATGTAAAATGTAAACCTGTAAACAAATTCTTTAGAATGGAGCTCAAACTGAATTCAGAGTGTTGAATACATTTGTATACATGTAAATAATCCAAATGTACATAACTTGAAATAAAAATTCCATTAACAAAATTTAGTATGTCAAATTAATCAGACAATTAGCTTTTTAAGATAATTATTTTATGTCCACAAAATCACCCTTCAATTAACATTAATCTAGCAATTATTATACTAGAAGTTACTAACTTCAATCGTGAAATAATTTGGACTCAGATTAACAAATTTAAATGTTTAAGTATTCAATGAACTATTCTAAGGCAAAAATGAAATCAACTTTAATATAATACCTTAAATATTATAACTCATTATATTATAATCTATTATACGTATTTAGCTAAAATGAAATATATACATAAATATACTCATTTTGACCAAGTCAATAAAACAGGAAATCAAATTGTCAGTAATATTTACTTACAAACTTTAACCTTAACTATTCTAAATATGTTTTATGCATAAGCCAACAAACATCACATGATCTCTATTAGATCCTAAGATCTAAGTGTAGTGCTCTCAGATCCAAGGCTCCTCAGTGATGAAGGCTACAAGCCAAAAGAAACTAATCTGGGGATATTGAACGAGTAGGCTCTAGATGGGAATTTTATGCACAAGCCTTCTGGCACCCATTGATTACTCTTGCTTGCATTGTGTGGCAATACGTATGGAGAGTTTTTCCTGCTTTAATTAATGTTTAAGATATTACTATTTGATTTCAACAATACTTTTAGGATATTTTAACATAACATTTAAATTTTTACCTTTACTGAATGTTTCTTATATATGTAATTAGAGGGATTTGAATTTAGGATTTTTTAGTCTATTTATTCTCCATCTCACATATATAAAAAACATTCAGCATAAACAAATTACATACTGCCTTTTAGACTTACATATTGCTTGGGAAATAGATTCAATCTTAGTATAAGATCAGCACATCCTTCTCCTATTAATATACATGGATGCACACAATGGTCCAATAATAAGTGTTTAGATTGAAGTAATGTTTACATGGATATAACTACAATATCAAATCTAATAAGTGCTTTCAGGATTCAATCATTGGTTTTTTTAATGAACTGAACAGTTGAATAGTTGAAATTGTGATAAGATTGAAGTCTGTCTATTAAAATGTGAGAAATTTCTATTTTAATATAAACCAAGAACAGATTGTACCTATGTGTGGGATATTATGATCTGGTCCAACTGATGAGTGCTGGTTTTGGGTGAAATACATTTACTGGGGACATGTATTTTCCACATGTATAGGGTCATGTGTATCAGTTGCCTGAGATGGAATGAAGGATACATACCTGAGTTCAAATTTTTCTAATTACAATTAAATATTTAAATTTATTAGATTGCTTCATGAATATTTCATGGATTTTCATCATAGCAGACTTATATTGGGCATTTATTTGGAAGAAACATTGCACTTTACATTGAAGAAATATTGTTTGCTCTTTTGTTTCTAGGTGATAAATAATACTGAAGTCATGACACAATTATTTTGAAAAAGTGATTATCGAATTATTTTAAAGTAATATCAATTTGTAAAAATTACTGGTAATTTGATTGGACAATTTGTTAAAGTAAATTAATATATAGATATACCAGATCATGGCTGCAGAAAGGGGTTTGCTATTAACTGAAAGGAGACCCTTTTTTCCTCTGGGAGACCTTAAAGAAACTGAGTGCGGCAAATTCCTAAAGTCCACTCCATACATTTTTGTCATTGCAGCTGTTATTACTATGATTATTCATATAGTATACAAAAATGGATGGGCTGCTCACCAACACATATTAGCCAGCATGGTCAGCTTATTGGCTGTTTACCTCTGAGTTTAAGATCAGGAAACACTATGGTCTTTCTTCTCAGTTGCCTTATAAGGCAGAATGAATGAATATGTAAATGATAAATATTTTTCCAATAGATATATACAATCATGACAGACAAAAATAAATCATGACTCTTATTCTCAGGAGGATGTAAAGTCACCAACCAAAGCAGCGGTTGGTGGCTGAAGGCAGAGGATGCTAAGAATCCCTTGATTGTGTACCCAAGCTGCCATTTGATGACAACTTTTTATTTAGATATTTACAACTGCAGATAATTTTCAAGTGAAAGAAAATTGCAAGAATTAGAAGAAGAATTGTCTTATTTTAAATGGTACATTATTGAACTTTGTGAAGTTAGAAGAAAAAGTGAAGAGACAATTGATTTAAAAAGTGGATATGTACTCTACTATAAAGATACAGATAATGGAAATATGAGTGGAGTAGGATTTATTATGAATAAAAAGTGAAAGAACAACATTGTGGAGATTGATGGTGCATCAGACAGAGTAGCAAGGTTAGTACTAAAACTTAATAACAGATACCAAACACATAGTGATGAAGTAGTAGAAGATTTTTATATGGATGTACAAAAGACTTTTGATCAGAGTAAACAATATTTTAAAATTGTTATGGAAGACTTTAATTCTAGAATTGGTAAAAAAAAAAAAGAAAGAAAGATGAAAGGACTGTAGGTAATTTTGGTTATGATAATAGAAATGAGAGAGGTCATAAATTTGTGGAGTTTGCAGAAAAAGAAAAACTATAATGAATTCTTTTTTTGTGAAACATGTTAAAAGGAAATGGGCATGGAAGCATCCAAATGAAGGTACAGCAGAGTTGGATTATATTCTGACTAACAGGAAATACATATTTCAAGAATGTAATTTTCTTAATAAATTTAAGACAGGAAGTGATCATCGATTAGTAAGATGTAAGATACATATTAATACAAAACTAAAAAAAAAGCCCCACAACATCACATGATCACCATTTTTTATACTTGCTTATAACTATTATTAAAACAGGCAAAACTCTCTATATGCATTGCCACTCAATGCAAGTCAGAGTAATCAATGGATGCCAGAAGGCTTGTGCATAAAATCTCCATCTAGTGTCTATTCATCCAATACCTCCAGACTAGTTTTTGTCTTGTGGCCTTTGTCAGTGTTCTCAGATCCAAAGCTCCTCACTGACAAAGGCCACAAGACAGAAACTAGTCTGAAGATATTGGATGAGTAGGCACTAGATGGGGAATTTATGCTCAAGCCTTCTGGCATCCATTGATTATTCCTGGCTTGCACTGAGTGGCAGTACATATAGAGAGTTTTGCCTGTTTTAATACAAAACTAGAGTGACAAAAATTATTAAGAAAAACAATATTTATAGTTGATATTTCTAATCTTCAGAAACATTCTAATGAATTTAAATTAAAACTTATAAATCGGTTTCAAATATTAGTAGATTTTGAACATGATTCAGATTTGAATGAAATTAATAAGAAAAAAAACTGATACACTTTTAAAAACTGCAACAAAAATAGCTGGTAGAAAAAAGCAGCAATTGTCCAATAAAATTTTTACAGAGACTAGAGAATTTATGAAAAAAAGAAGGAATATGAATATATACAAAAATGATGGCATTAAAAGGACTGAATAACTCGAATTTTGTAAAATGGTGCGGAAAACAATTGAAAATGATATAACAAAGTATAACTGTGAACTAGCAAGGAAAGCTGTATAAGCGAATAAAAGTCTCAAGAATGTAAAACAACATTTTTGGTATTGGTAGGAAATTTATATCTGCAATAAGAAAAAAAGATGGAATTATTACTAAAAAGAGAGATGACATCATGAAATTTATAGAAAACTTTTAGCAAGAATTATATAATAATAAAGAACAAGTACCTCCTATATCTATTATATCTTTCAAATTGCCCAGAATTTTAAATGAAGTGAGACATGCAATTAAATTTATGAAGAAAGGAAAGACTCCAGGTAATGATGGAATTATAATTGATATATTAAAAGAAGCAGATGAAAAAATAGAACTTTTTTTAGCAAAGTTATATACCAAATGACTAAATGATAAATATGTACCAGATGATTGGAAGAATGTAGTATTAATATTAATATTTTAAAAAGGTGATAAAGAAGATATTAGAAATTACAGATCTCTCAGCCTTTTATCAGTTTTATACAAAATTTTTACCAAAATAATTACAACTCGTCTACAGAGAACATTGGATTTCCACCAACCATCAGAACAAGCTGAATTTAAAAGTGGTTTTAATACAGTAGATCATATCCAGGTATTGAGAGAAGTTATAGAAAGGACAAATGAATATGAGTTGCCATTATGCTTTGCATTTGTAGATTATGAAAAAGCATTTGATTCTATAAAACATTTCTTCAGTGATTAAAGCATTGGATCATCAAGGTATAGATCCAGGATATTGTCATATTTTAAAGAATATTTATAAAAATGCAACAGCAACAATTATATTACATAATGATACTAGGAAAGTCAACATTGAGAAGAGTGTTGGACAGGGTGACTCCATATCTCCAAAACTTTTTACAGTAGTGCTGCAAAAAGTATTTTGTGTATTAAAATGAGAAGCTAAAGGAGTGAAAGTAAATAGAGATTATTTAAGTCATTTAGATTTTGCAGATAATGTAGTTGTTTTTGAAAATAATGGTTTAGAGCTGCAGGAAATATTGCAAGAGTTATCAGATAAAAATAGAAAAGTAGGACTAAAGATAAATGTTAAAAAAACTAAAGTAATATTCAATGGATTTTCTCAAAGTATAAAAGTAAAGATTGATTATGATGAGTTAAAAGAAATTAACAGCTACAAATACCTTGGTGATATTATTAATACAGATGGAAACATAATGGATGCAATTAATCACAGAATTAAACTTGGTTGGAGTGCTTTTGGTAGAAATAACTTGATACTAAAAGGAAATATGCCTATGTGTTTGAAAAGGAAGGTTTTTAATGTTTTACCAGCTATTACCTATAGATCTGAGACTTGGACACTTAATAGAAGTGACTTCAGACCACTCAAAGAAGTATGGAGAGATGCATGTTAGGAGTAACAAGAAGAGATCAAAAGTGCAATATATGGGTAAGAGAACAAACAAGTGTTACTGACATCATTGGAAAACTTAAAAAACTGGACTTGGGCTGGAAATATTGTTAGAAGTGATGATAATAGATAGACAATTGAAATCTTAAGCTGGATTCCAAGAGATTGTAAAAGATTCAAAAACAGGTCACATGTGAAATAGATGGATGAAATAAGAAAGTGTGCAGGGGTGATGTGGAGAAGAGCAGCCAAAAATCACAGAAGATGGATTGAACTTGGAGAGACCTTCATCCTGCAGTGGATTGATAATGGTTGATAATGATGACCAGATCATAGATATATTAGTAAGATATGCTAACTAGTCTGATATTATTTAATTAAAGATGGTATTAATTTACACTCTAATGCCGGATTTGTTGGTTACTGTTCCTCTTAACAGATTGCATAATGATTTGGCATTTTTTTTCTGAGTAACATACTACATAATAATATAGTAATTACTTTTTTTTACTGGTTGACATATTTCATAATATGTTGACTTCAATTCTTTTGTTAGATAATGCATTGCATAATACTTTGGTTATTGTTCTCTTAGTAATATGCTGCAAAATAACATTGATCCTGCTATTTTACTGGCTGGCACACTGTATAATAACACATGGAGGATTATATATATATATATATATATATATATATATCCTCCAAAGAAAGTTACTGTTAACACTAACTGAAATAATTATAAAAATATACAAACCATTATACAATTACAATATTTTTTCTATTATTAATATAATCTTTAAACAAGTTATATATTTAATTTATAATTTTGTATATATTATATATATATATATATATATATATATTACATATATATTGTACCCTTACTTCTCATGTATAATATAGTTTGAAATACGACTAACTCAATTAAATTATTATGCTTAATTAAAATTTGCATACCTATCTTTAATATACTTTTATATTATCATATTCTAATTAAATTTATTACCAATTATCAAAATCAATATATTTTTATAGTATGTACTAATTAAATAAGTATTTAATTAAAATCATGAGACTGGAAGTAAAGTTACAAAGCAATAAGTAGATTTACATTGAGTCAATATCTCCCAAGACATTGTCTCAATGGCATAAGAATACTATTACCTCCTTATTAACTTATTACTACATCTACAGCATTCTTATGGCTTTTAAATAAAATAAATTATCTTTAAAAGTAATAAATAAATAAATCTTAACTTTTATTAAGAAAATATAATTAAATAATCTCAGGCTCTTCTAATAATTTTAAGGTAATAATAATTCATGTAAATAAGTATGATAAGGGATTTTATATCAAACCTAAATACACCTAACTTATTCTAATAATAATATACAATACTATTCTTAGAGTATAACTTAATTTTATTTATTTCCGTTATATCATCAATTATTAAATAAATAATCATATGTATATCCTTTATTTTCATATAGTACCTTTATTTTGGAATAGATCAAAATCTTATAATTCAATAATCTGTGGCAATAAATAATATTGTACACTTATAATGTGCATTATAATAACCTTATGACCATAATAATATTATATGTTAATGTCAATCAATTCTTATAAAATGATATCAAGAAAATATTGTATTTATTTATAAATAATAATAATAAATTCATATTGTGCAAATATTATGTTTGTTCAAATTATCTGTTGTCAAATGCTGTGGTGTAAAATAATGAACTCGACACACTTTTAAAACGAATTAAACAAATTTATTTACATTAACTTCAACTAAGAATTTATTTACAATATTTACAGTTCAAAATTAGGAAAACAAAGAAAATAAAATAAGAAAATAATAATACAATATGTTTACACTGTTATTAATTCATACTCCTAATAAGTAATTATACATTCTTTAAAATGCTGTACTAATAACATTGAAGTATGTTTTCAAAACTTAGACTTTAAACAAATATCAGTGAACTTTAATTATTACACAGAAAAATTTATGTAAACAATGTTTATATAGCATATGTAAACAATTAAACTTTACTAATTAAATTGCTACATCACTTAAATATTACTGTTACTTATTTCATCATATACTAGTATGTGTTCACTTTACTATTAGCATTACTTGAATAGCATAATATAGAAACTAATGTATCCTTATAATGTAATAACAAAGAATTGATTATAATTTTATATTTCACTTATTGCAATTCATGCTACATGTTTTTGTTAAATATGCATTACATATATGTACTGTTAAAATAATATATTTAAATTATTCATCAATTTCAAATTCATAAAGCACTATACTAGATAAATTCTATGATTCTTTCTATGTGAAATTATTACTCTACTCCATGTGTTATTCTACTCCTTCTTAATAAACTTCTATCTACAAAACATCCTCTAAAACTTATTTAAAATTCCGGGAAAACAACCTTCAACTTTAAATAAATACTAATTATCCAAACTATTTATACTTCGTCATCTATATTCAGTAAATCTTTAATCCAAACATAAACTTCTACATAAAACTTAACTTAATTTATCCAATAAAATAAAAATAAAATATAGACTTTTAAATCTCTTCCTAACTTGAAATAAAATAATTATTTATGAATAATAAATATAATTCTAATACTCAAATAATAATAAAAAAAATAATCAAATTTATTTACGAAAATCATATAATTATTTCTAAGCTCTTATGTATGTTGATCTATTTATATCATAAATTCAAATTATGCATATTTAAATAAAACTGTTACTGCCAATATAATGTGTGTGTATTTTTAAAATATTCATACATCCATTCAACAATAACATATCATTTGGTTGATCTAAAGAAAACATATTAAATACATCAAAATTATTATTATTATACAATTTTTACCATCAATAATGATTTAATGTACAGTCCATCTTCCAATATTCTTCGGAATTACAGCTTCATAAAATAATTCACATTTACACTCACGATCATTCTTTAAAATATTATGTGTTGTATTAAATATAAAATAAACTTATGCAATTAATCATTATATTATTTTTAGTTATTATTTAAAGAAATGTACCTATCTTATTTTAATAGATTAATAATATTTAAATTTTATGTTAGATAAATAAAACAGAATTCATATTACATAACTCCAGCGATGTCTCCTTTTCACCATAAAGTTCTTTAATCCTAGGCACACATTCACTAGAACACCATTTCCTGTTTCCGGTCCATCACGTTTTTTTAAAAGTTTATGAAAAACGAAAACGTTCTTTTTTTTAAAATATAAGTTCCCCACAAGAAAATAAAATAAAATTAAAATAGTTTATAGAATCCTGATTTAGTTTTTTTTAAAATATTATTCAAAAGTTATTATTTTAATTTAGTCTATAGTTTATAAAATTTATATTTAATTATTTTAAATTGACTTGGACGTCCATGTATTACTTGCGCATTCCGTAACAAAATATCCAGGTAAGAATAAGTTTCTTCATCCAAACAACCAGCGTTTAGATTATTTCAATATAATAATTTTTTATTATCTTAAGACTTTTAGCTAATTATATTTTCAATTTATTTGCCTTTCAAAATTGTCAACATTCAGTCTTTTAAACATAAAGACTTAGCAAGGCAATATTTATAAAAACTACTTTTATTTCTAATATCTTTCCTTAAGATAGATTTAAATTTATATTTTACAAAATACTTTCTTTATAAAGAAGTATTTTATTCTTTAAAGTATTTAATTTTCTAATAGTCAATAGTAATTAGCTTTTAAAATTATATACTGTCCAAAATATTACTTTTCTCCATCTCGTAATTATCCGAACTAATCCAGCGTTTGTCATACTTTTAGTATAAAGTTTCCGATATATTTTCACTATATATGATGTTCCCATGACTATTTGCTTGTAAATTGAGCTTAGTAGAGACGACCAATAGGGAAAAAATTAAATTAACACTGCATGTTTATCATTTAAAATTTCTACAACTTATTTACAAGACACTCTTATAATTTTGAAAAATGATTTTAAAAGCATCTATAAAATTTACGTAGCTATTTTTTAATAACACAATTAACTTGAAAATTCAATCACAGAGTCCTCTCCTAACAATTGAACTAAGTTTTTATACCGGAAGAAACTTCTCATTTGATTGGTACATTTAAACAATCAACTTGCTGGCTTATTTACATATTTACCAACAACACAAAATTAAAAATAAATAATGACTTATTTAATATTTAATATTTATTACATTATTAAATTTCTAAATAATCCTTATCGTTTATTTAAATCCATTAAACATTTTTAAAAATATTCTTATTTACTTGATTTTAATTTTAACTTTTATAAGATTATTTAAAATAAACTAAGTCTTTTTTATACGTTATATTTTTAAAGCAATATTTTAAAAATCAGATTTAATATTCTACATTGATTTATCTTTATTTTATCTCGTGATAGCTCACGTATTATTTATAAATTTTATAACATGATTTTTAAAATAGTTATGCAACTTTATTAGATAACTTCCAAGCATGTGTGTGCATATTTAATTAACATCTGTTTCTACAACACCAGAAACGCTTGTCATAATCCAAAAATAACTAACAATTGCTTTTTTAAAATAAATATTTTTAAAAATAAATAAGATAATATAAAAGATTTTAAATTAATAATTCGATATTATTGAAATCAAATATTAATCTTCTATTTATGTACTTATAATAATTAAAATATTTATATTCTTTTATAACATTATTTTATCAACAATAAATATATGCATTTAATTTTAACTTGTCTTTTTTAACATTTAAATTCAAACTTTTATTTATTATATTTATTAATGCAGTATTAACTATGGCCAGTTTTCCCAACCATATACTACTATCATCATCATTTAAAATGTCTCTCTCTATATCAGCACAATTTCACATATCAAATATTCATAGATTGCTTTAATTAAACCCTTTGAAATATTACCATAAGCAAAATTAACATCACATATTCAAATATATCTTAAATTTAAAATTTTTAATAGATTAGCACAAAATTAGATGGTGACCCATACAAAAGGGCACAATATATATATAAATGTAAATGTTCATCATATAGAAATTAGAAAATAACCCTTCCAAAAATATATTTCTACTTTAGATGTGATTTTGAACTACTTCCATCCCCTACCATTGCATGGTGAACATCTAAATAATTTTAAACTTTATTTAAACATATCCAAATATCAATAGCTGTTAATAATAACGCACAAATTAGGAGATAACACATGTTAGTAGACAATGGGTTAGTAGATTACACAAGGTTTTGAGTGATATTATTCTCCACTTTTTCAGGTGTGGCTTGATCAGTGACAATTCTATCATAGAAGATGAACTTAGACCTTTAAATACTTGAATATTGAATTTTAAGGCAATGCTCTAACCCACATATATGACTACTTTTTGTAGTTTTGTTGTTAAAAATATTTTGAATGATAAATTTTATTATGATCTGCTTCAAGCCTTTAATATTTTCCTCATGCACAAATAGTATAGTTCTGACAACACAAGTTTTTTTACAACTGAGTAGTAGAAGATGGGCATACTTTATATATTGTACTTATTTAATAATATTCTTTATATCAACTAAGCTCCATATATATGAAGAATGCCCATATTTCAAATATTATACATTAAGCCTGCACCCTGCCCATCCCTTTTCTATGTATTTAAATGGATAAGATCCTATACATGAGAGGTCAGAATGACTTTAGGTCAACGTGGGCATAATAATAATATTGGTATTAGCATGGAATTTGGGCTTTCCATCATCAAATTTTCAATGGTATGGATGACTGAAGAGTTGGAAGTTGGAGTAGATTGAAACCTGATTATTAAAGTATGAAGATTTGCTATTGTAATAAAAATTTAGCGCTGATTATATTCATGTGTGAAAGATGATGATCTGGACCAACTGATGAGTACTGGTACAGCACGAAATACGTATATTGGTGATTATTTATCTTTTCTACATGTGTGTAGTCATGTGTATCAGTGGAATGAGATAGTGTGGATAGTTGAAGGGTGCTTGAAAGTCTGTGTCCTTTTTATTTATATCAAATACTAGAAAGAAGTAATTTTTATAATCTGTTATATTGCTTGACAAAAACAGATATCTTTTTTATTTTATTTTGCAGTCTTTGCCATGTTTTGGCAATGTCAAAATATAAAATACGTGCCTTATAAGTTACAAGGCACGTATTTTGAATCCTTGTATTTTTCAAACAATAAAAAAAATCTTAAATATTTTGATATTAAAAGTTTTGGCGAGTTAAAATTTAATCATTATTTACTAAGCAAGATATTACTAAAATTAAACGTTATAAATTTATAATACGTAATTTTAAATTTATTTAAAGGCTTAATTATCTGTTTTTTCTTTTGTCTTTATTCAATTACTCCATAAATTTTGTATTTTTTAAACATGTGTGCACTAAATAAGTAAAGTTAGTCAAGCATTGGTGGTCGAGAGGTCAGTGACAGCTGACTTACAAGCAGTTGTCCCGGGTAGCGGGTTCGCTTACATGATAAAAAAAAAAAGTAAAAGTAAACTTACGGATCATAACTTTTTTTCATTTACAAATATAACACACATGTTTTTACTTTATTGTTTTTTTTTTTTTAAATTTAATATTTTGTTTGAAGTATAAAGGTAATGATCTTGCCAATACGTGAAGCGCGCCATGTAAGCAATAAAAGTTATTTATTCAATTTCAGTACAAACGAAAAAACAGGATTTATTTAGAAAAAAAATAAAACGTTCTTCCATAAATAATGAAGTGAGAAAAACAAATCTACGTCTATAATAATAAATAAAAATACTTTTTTTTTTTTTTACATACGAACACACGCTAGCACATAAGCTTGTAAATATTTGTGCTCGGTGCGTTATTTTATTTTACTTTTTAATATTTTTGTCTATAATATTAATTTTTTATATATCGTTGTTTTTATATTAAGCTTTAACGTGAAAATATGTATATACATGTTCAAAAATGTCTGTACATTAAATATATATATGGTATAAACTACTATCTACTATTTTTACTTTGATTCATAAGTACTTCGAACAATATATCAAGGATAGACTGTTTTAAGACTGCTTTCTATATCTATCTTCATTTTTTAAAATAAAAAATCAGAAATAGAAATATTTTATATTTAATAATTTAATAACATTTTTTTCATTTATTATAATTACAGCATTTAATATTAGTGGAATATGTCAAGCGTTAGTGGCCTAGCAATTAAATTTTATTGCCTTCAAAAATAAATAATAAATTCACATATATATATATTGTACTGGAAATCTGTGATCCACTTCCTAAACACTTTATATTTTAGCAATGTTGTTATATATTTTATATTATATTATTATACATTTTATTATTTGGGACATATTGATTATTTATTAATATCTATTTTTTATTATAATTTACTTTATGTGATTACTTTTTCTTCTTTAGCACCTGCGGCAATGGGTGGTACATTCAAGTATAGAGGTAGAACACCATTGATAGATTAACCATCAGCGATACCTGTGGCCAGATCGAGGCTACACAAAAGCACAACCATGACCATATTTTCTCGCTATAGTACCCCTTCTTACTGCTGGGCCATAAACCTGCTACCCAAAGCACTTTATTTGATTTGAGAAACCATCTCAATTATCAGAAACCATACATATAATATATATAGCCAGCATGCCCAGATGACAGGCGCACAAAACAAAAATCTTGAAATATACCCTGGCTAGCTCACACTCTTGATCAGAGGAACCAAGCATAGTATTACTTAACACATGAAAATATTTTATAAGTACTGGTAATATAGTTAAAAGTAAGAGAGTATAGACTGAGTAATATTTAAGAAAATAATCTTTTATTCCCACAAACATTTAAATAAGTATAATAAAAATTAACATAGAACATAAATAAATGAGTACACATTACTTGTTAGTAATTCACTATTATAAATGTCCATTATAGTTCATTTCTTTAAAGAAATATATTTGTTTAGACAATTTATAGTTCAAAAAGTATATTTATCTAGGTTTTATTATGTTGAAATGACATGTTTCCATTGGTTTTGGTTGCCAGCCAGTTGAATTTTGATCTCCATCGATGGTTTCATGACTTTCCTTCTCTTCTTCAGATAAACAATTGGAGAGAGATGAGAAAGCATGTGGAAGTCTCTAAGTCATGGTTTTGGCATTTGTATCAGGTGCAAACAGTTGATAGAGCCAAGGACTCAGAGTATGAAGTCCAATAGAACACTCCAAAGATTTTCTAGCCATGCATGTTGCTACTTCTGTGGCTTCTTCATTTATATTTTCTGCAGCAGTAAGAATTGGTTCTCTGAGGATCATGTTAACTATGCCCTCAGTGATGAATGGATCAATGAACTGGGAAACTAGAAAATTGAAAATTGAACCACAACTTTTGAAAACATTGCAAAACTCTGGACAACTGCTCCTTCTGAATACCAATAGACAAGATGCCCATTTATATATAACTCTCCCATTCTTTATTTTTTTATCATAAATTTCATCTGGCTTAATTAATTTTTATATTTTAGTTATCTAATCTTTAGTAAATTCATCTAAAATTTTATTGGCCAGAATCTTTCAAAATTAATTGCATTCCAGCCAATGAGATAGTTTATGTCAGTTTCTTTTACTAATTAATTTTATTTTAATCTTTTACATTTATTAGTTTTTAAACATTAATATTTTTTTTAATTTATAAAAGGTAGAGAGAGTGGTTTTAAATCTTTCCCCATTTTATTCTTATGAAAACAGTTTTATTTTTAAAAAATGATACACTCTTTCATTTTTTTCAAAATTACTTTTTAAAATTTACTTTTAAATATATTTCTTGTTTTTCTCTCATATTTTCCTGTTAAATTCATCAATTTGACTCATTTTAGCTCTGACATTTGATTTCTGCTGTTCTATTTGCTTTTCCCCCCATTTATTTATTTATTATTATTTTCTATAAAATAAGTTTAGAATTTCTAGAGACTAACAAGCTACAGGGGTTGCCCTTCTTACTCTGACCTGTTTCCTATACCATAATCTACATTGAATACAATAATAATATCAATTCTGAAAAACATGAGGGGCACCATACATCTATTCTTATGGATGTGTATAGGGAGTTGGCTGCTGTGAATGGCAGGACTCACTTACTGCCCACTTGACTTATGCAAACAAAAAAAAAACTTTACTTACAATGGATGTGCTGGGGTTTTCTCTACCAGAAAATTGATGGGCACATAATTTTCTCCACTGAGTCCTCATCCTACATGATAAGTGAATGCTGTGAATGGAAGATATCTACTGGCCATTGGACTTATGCTAAAACAAGATTTATTATAACTATGCTGTAAATTTTTTTCAGCAAACTGATTTGCAGTTTATGCCAAAATTATTCTTTTAGTGTATACTTATTTATATAATGGGCTGGAAATATCTCTACCAGCATATTGATGGACCCAGAACTTTCTCTACTGGGTCCTCATCCTAAAAATATGGGATTTCATTCCCCCCAGTGCCTGTTATGACTCACAGGTTTACAACATGATGGCCTACAATCACCACTCCTTCCCTCATAACTAAATCAACTGCAGCACAACCATCACTTACATAAGATACTTTTGTTTATTTTTAGATTTCACAAAAGATTACCTTTATTTATTTTTAATATATTTTACTAAATTTTTTTATTTATTTCCCTCACATATATTGATCTAAAAATTTTTTATTTTACTTTTATTCTATTTATTTTGATTCTCGTAATCCATGCACAAATATTTTTTTTTTCATTTCCTAAAAGTCCACCCAATTACTATAGATCTATTCAACTTTTGTCAGATGGTTCTTTTAAGTTTCTTACATATCTGCCCAAACCAGAAAATTGTGACCTGCTTCTAGGCCTGGCTTGGTGTTCTAGGTGGTTGGTTTCCAGATTGTGGCTGGTGTATTGATCACCCCATTCTTTTAGGACTATATGATTCTCTATTAGTCTTTCCACCTCAATCATTTTTATATGAGCTGACATTTATAACATACATATTTTTCTCTCTTTCTAGGGGTTTGAATCTCCTTCCCTTTTCATAATTTGGCTATGTGCTGTCAAACGCACTCAAGAGCTCTGCCATTTTCTTGACAATTTTTCTTTCTTGTACATATTCTTACTTTTAAAATTTTGTTTACATTTCTTTCTATCTCTTCAACTTTTCCTCAAATAAACTGATGATTTTATTTATTTCTATATTACCTAATTCTTTATTTTGATCCTCCATTTTTGTTTTGGCTCTTGTATGCATTAGTTTTTAAAATTTTATAACTTTATTATTCTATAGTCAATTTTCTTTATAATTTTCACCAACAAATTCTTGATAATTATAAATTTCATATATTTTTCCAGTTATATTAATACAACTATGTCTCAGTATCTACTACTTCAATTATTTGATATTCAATAATCTTGTATATAAAATCTGTATTTTCTCTGTTGTCTGATTGGTGAATAAATGTTTGTCTGATGTCACATGTCAAATTCACAATCAATACATTTATGTGAAGGAAGTAATTGTCACTAAATAAAAAATGCTTGTAAAATCAGTATGAGTGTTTTTAACTACAGAGATATAGTATTTATTTTGTGGCTGCAGAAACAGCCACAAACACTGATTTGTAATTCAAAATTAAAGCACTCCATGCTTTCATGATCTGTAAATTCCCTAATATCATACTTAGTAATGTTAAAAACTTTTATAAATTAGCAATGTTCAATAATAAGAAAAACATATTTATGCTAAATCTTAAAAAAATTACAAATATTATATTTAATAAAAAAGTATTACAAAAACAACTGGCATTTTGGTATTCTGACATTAATAAATGGATTAATAAAACTAAAAAAAAAACAACAACTTATGATTAGTCAAGAATGACTATCACAAAAAAATAATTTTTTATTCAGAGGGTGATCCAGTAAATATATATTTGAAGACGTAAAATTAGCAAATATAACAGATAAATTTAAAAATGTAAATTTAAATTTAGCTTATTAAAATTTGGAAATTTATTTATATAATATTAAAATATTTTGTTTAATTTACATTAAATTTTTAATAACTGAAATACAGACTTATTATATACCTGTATCAATATATATAATATATAGGGTATATAAGCATAGACTTTTACACGACCAACCACTCACCACTCCATCTCATATCACTGATACACCTGAACATATATATGTCAAAAAGATAAATAATCACCAATATACATATTTCATGCTGAACCAGCAATCATCAGTTGGTCCAGATTATTATCTCTACACATATATGCAATAAGTGCTCAGATATATATTAAGATAGCCAATCTTCATACTTTGATGGACGCGCTTCAATCCACTCCACATTCAAACTCTTCAACCATCCATACAATTGAAAATCTGATGATGGAATGCACTTATTGCATATATGTGTAGAAATGATAATCTGGACCAATTGATGATTGCTGGTTTAGCATGAAATACAATTGGTGATTATTTATCTTTTTGATATATATGTATTTAGATATATCAGTGATATGAGATGAAATGGTGAGTGGTGGGTCATGTTAAAGTCTGTGCTCATACACCCTATTTATTACAAATATTGATATAGGTATATAATAAGCCTGTATTTCAGTTATTACATAGTAGAGATGTCTGCCCATCCCTTGTATATGTATTAAATGGATTATGTCCTGTACATGAAGGGCCAGATTGACTTTAGGTCAACATGGGTATGACAAGAATCTCAGCTTCAGAGTGGCCTTTGAGCATTCCATCATCAGATTTTCAATTGGATGGATGGTTGAAGAATTGGAGTGTGGAGTGGATTGAAGCCTGTCTAATAAAGTATGAAGATTGGCTATCTTAATATATATCTGAGCACTTATTGCATATATGTGTAGAGATGATAATCTGGACCAACTGATGATTGCTTGTTCAGTATGAAATACATATATTGGTAATTATTTATCTTTTTGACATATCAGTGATATGAGGTGTATCAGTGATATGAGATGGAGTGGTGAGTGGTGGATCATGTGAAAATCTGTGCTCATATACCCTATATTTTAAATTTTAAAAAAAAAATTGTTAAAGCAATCAATTATTACAAAAACAATTGGTTGAAAGTCCAAATTTTTTGTATTCCATCTTAACAATGACTTAAAATCTTTTGTTTAATTTACATTAAATCTTTAAAAAAATTGTTAGAACAAACAATTAAAAAAACATGGGCCTTTACAAGACCAGGTGCATTTGGTAAAACCACTAAACATCACATGATCACATGATTTTTTTAGTGTACTTGGTAATAATAATAATAGTATTATTATTATTAATAACAACAACAAAACAGCAAAAATACAATAAAAACACCAAATATTTTTGAAGTTAATTAGAAATATATATATATTAAATTTTCTGGTAAAAATATTTACCATTTTCTTTTTTTCCAATTCCCTTTCTAAATCTCATGTTGCCAATTTGAGAGCCACATTTTTTTTGCAAAAATTATAAATAGCAGGTATTATTCTTTTACACGTGATTAAATTTTGAATATTTAATAATTAAAAGAATTGACCAAATTAGTTTGTTTAACCACTGAGGCTAATATATTGCCAACTTTAAAAACGTCCAACTGACTCTGAAACTAGATAATGTTTACTCTACTTCAACAATTAATCTATAGTACTAGCCAATAGTTCTTGGCATAAGTCTTCAAGTTAATAATCCAGTATGTCTAACTCAATTACACATGAGTACATAAGACTTATCGTTATGACTCAAATTATGTTAGCATCAATGAATACTCCAATGATTATTATTGTTGTAAGTACTAATAATTTTACAGCCGATCTCTATCTAGCAAATAATTATTTGACAGTGAATAATGTTACCGAATACCTCATCAGTCGATGTACATACTGGGAATGACAATGTCCCATCCCATCCGTGTAATTCCATTGTTCAGGGTAGTATCTCATGTCAGGTTGTAATTAGCCAATAGTCTTCTAGTATATCAAACCAGGCTAAACTTTATGCATTACTTATCAATTATTAAATATACATTTATATTTGATATATAAATTTAAATTTAAACATGAATGTAATTTTTCTCCCTCTTTTTTTCATATCTATGGACAATCTTTGCAATTTGTAAATCTATGTGCACTAGGTAACTATAAACATAAACATAATCCTAATATATATATATATATATATATATAGGATATATGTATATATATATACATATAGTATTATATATATATATATATATATATATATATATAGTAAACTAATGTAATGAATATACCATTTTTTCTATGTTTTTTCTTTCAAAAATTTGAAATGTCTATGAAATATACAAGATTAGATGGTGTGCAGTGCATATTGCAGATGGAAAATTGGTAATTGATATTTAATTAATAAAAAATAGCCTATTTGGATAAGAAAATGAATTGTGCTTTCATGACAAAATGGGAGGGGACTTTAATATCAGTCAGAAGTTAGAATATTGGTCTTACAAATATATATACAATTATATGTGTTTTAAAAATGTTTTCTTGAAAAAAAATTGTGAATAACAAATTTTGTAATGATCTAAGTTATTTGTAGTAATTAGTTTCCATGGTTTAAACAATTCTATAAAAGATAGACACATTCAATAAGATGGAAATCTCAAATAATATTAAAAATCTAAGGAGAGAGGGTTTTTAAAAATTACATTATTGTCTTAACTTTATCTTTTAATATAAAAACAGAATCGGATAAGTGCTTACCAACATACCACAATTTTAAGCTTTCTAATAGTTCTAAAAATATTCACATACAACAATATTTTCAACTTTCTCCAAAATATTTTTCTCAAATGTTTACCAATTGGCTTTAAAATATGACTTTTGTATAGTTCTTTAACATCTTCTTCCATCTCTCATCAGAAATACATTCGTATCAAGTCTTTTAGGACATTTTCTAACCCCCCATTGTTGATATACATAGAGATTTATTTTTTCTCCAGATACTGATATTTTATTAAAATGTGGCATCATAGTTTTATTTCCTTCAGATACTCCTTTCTTTCAGCTCTTGACTCTCACCATGGTTTTCTGAACTATTCTGTATGTTTAAAGTAGAAACATAAAATTAATCAGACATATAACCACTTTAGACATTCTTGTTCCCTTTCAAGCTTTAAAATCAATTTTGTTTTCTTGAATATTTGTTTTATTCAATGTATTATATTTTGTTATTTTTCAGAATATATATTTCATTTCAAATTCATTTTCATTTTATATCATTTCATAATTCATGGAATATTTTAAATTATTTTATATTATTTTCTGGAAACTATCATTTCAACAGTCAATCCTTACCTTTCTCCAAGTTTTTTTTATAATCTACATAAAATCAAACCGTACCTTTCTGCAAGTATTTCCTTACTAGTAAATAAATCATAATTTAGGATGGCTTTCAACATTTTTTTACCATTTACATAAGCATTGCTGTTTTCAAAATGAATTGGATTATATGCTCTATCTTTTCTAGGTTTATCCCATTATTTCCCTATCCTAATGCTGGTACTTGGATATAGTGATTCTTCAAGTAATCTATCATCAGTATTTGGTTCTCTTAGACTTAGGTTGCTATTTTATCATCATACAGTCTTTGATTTTTTTATAATATTTATACTTTTTCTTTTGTAGGCTTTATGGTATAGATCACTTCTATCTTGAGTATTGAAAATTTCTGGTACTTTTTCCCATTGTTATTCTATTGTGTTTACAATACTTCTGCTGATTATAGATCATTTCATGTGATTTTCTCTTCCATCAACAAACATTTTAGCCACTTGATAATAGACTTTAATCTTTAAATTAAAATTTTATTCATCAATAACCTTCTGCACACATCAGCGCTAATATTAGCGTTATC
>JAQFVV010000800.1:0-213463 GCA_028023455.1 Epiperipatus broadwayi | reverse complement strand
ATTATTCTAAAAAAAAAAAACATATAGACATACAGTTTTAGTAATGGATTTCTAAAGGCATACAATTTTTTAAAAAATATTACTCGGGTTGTTTATTTTTTAAAAAATTAAAATTGGAATAATTATGAAAAATCATCCCAATATAAAATAGTATAGAAAAATATTTTTATAATAAATGCTCTAATTTAATAGCTAATACTAAAAAAGTTAAAAAAATAAATAATTGTTTTAAATTAAATAAATGTTTTTATTTACTGAACATTTATATAGCCAAAAATAAATACTTGTTTTCAACCACACTTTAATTTTAGAGATTTAACTCGAAATAAATGCATTATTTCAAGTTAAATCTAAAAACAATTGTGGTTGAGAAAACAATTACTTTTTGGGCTTTTTACTTCACAGTTAATAAAACCATCTATTTTAGATTTTTTATTATTATCTATTTATCCTTTTTTTAGATTAGCACTAAACGAATTCAATCCATATTTTAGGGTCTGTACTTATCTTAAATATTACAACCTGTAAATTTCTAACATTTCAGATAATTTATTTGACTATTCTATTATCAGAAGAGTTTTTATAAGGTTTCAATTTAATTGTTCTTTTAACTTCTTTAAATAAAATGTTTTATAAAATGGTGATACAATTTTAATGAGCTCTTTATTAATTTTTTCAATTTTTTTTATTAAGCTTTATGATAAATTGTTTGACCTATACTTTTATCATTGCATTAAGATTTCATTGCTGCTAGTGAGCATTTTTTATATCACTCTTTTATTATCATCTGTCTTGTATTTATTTTTCTGGTAATTTTTTTATCATCTTGTATACATTTCTGGATTTATATTAACTATGATGCTGTTTATTCTACATATGTATATTGAACATCCAATCATATTTACTTCTCTTTCTATCTCTCAGCATTTATTTCTCCTGTAATAACAATTCAAAACAAAGCAGCAAAACTCTCCATATAGTAGTGCCATCTTGTGCTAACAAGAGCAATCAATGGATGCCAGAAGGCTTGTGCATAAAATTCCTATCTAGTGCCTACTCACCCAATATCCCCAGACTAATTTCTGGCTTGTGGCCTTCATCAGTGCCAGAAACTAGTCTGGGGATATTGGATGAGTAGGCACTAGATAGGGATTTTGTGCACAAGCCTTCTGGCATCCATTGATTGCTCTTGTTAGCACAAGATGGCACTACTATATGGAGAGTTTTGCTGCTTTGTTTTGAATTGTTTAATAACAATTATGTGCTAGTATAAAACAGTGATCATGTGATGTTTAGTGGTTCTCCTGTAATAGTTTTAGTATTTTTTCATGATACAATATTTTATATTACTTTGTATATAACAAAATAATAGTTTCATTCAAAATCTAATTGAAAAATTTGATTACTGAATTTTTTTTTTTTATGTGCTGATTTTTGATTTTTACCTTATATGGTAAGTACATTTTTACCTTACTTCTATCTCCGCTAACTTGATTAAATTTGTTCATTTTTGAAAATAAGTTTTAATTAATTTCTTAGATCTCAATTTAATAACTGCTACATTATAAACTAAATCTACATCTGTCTCATGTAAAAAAAAAAATTCATTTGCAATAATATTAACAAATATACTTTCTTGTATTTTATTTGTTATATTCCCCTTTTTGTAATTTTTTTGCTGCAATCATGTATTGCAAATCATGAGAATTCACTTAGAATAATTTTTACACAAGTTTAAGACATTTTTTCAACATAACATTTTAACAGCTAATTCAGTAAATAGATACCTAGATATTCCAAGATACACTTTCAATGATTAATTTTAAAAACTTGATAATTATTGTCTTCTTATTTTCATTATTCTTTGTACAATCATGCAAAAAAGTCTTTAATATGCAGTATATTATTTGAGAATTATCCTCAATTTCAACTATTATCAGTCCATTTTAAGATGATCTTTTCAATCTCTCTTTTTCTACATTGTATTATTGAAATTCCTTATTTTATCCATCTGCCTCATTTGTGGCATATTTTAGTCCTTTGATAATCTGGAACTGTTTAAATTTTTTTCATTTATTTTAATATCATCTTAAATTTTTATATTTTAAATTTATTTTATTTGTCATATTCAGTTATCAATTCTTTGGATACTGTTTAATGATTTATACTCCATATGTCTCATTTGTGGCCATATTCCAGACCTTTTACAATCTTTTTGGATACTGTTTAAGATTTCTGTTTCTCCATCTGTCTCATTTGTGGCCATATTCCAGACCTTTCACAATTTCTTTAGATATTGTTTAAAATTTCTATTTCTACTGTTCATCTAAGATCATTTTTTTCTAGCAATATATGGATCACAACTCCATTTTCAATCTCTTAATTTTTTCAATGATTATAAGAATGTACTACTATTGAACTTCACTTACAATTCTTTTTGGTTATTTACAACATACTTCTTTTCATAAATGAATGAGTGGTCTGAAAACTCTGTGTTGCTTGTTTATTAAATGTCTAAGTCTTAGATCCATAAGCAAGAATTGGTAAATTAGATCTATTAGACACATATTTAACTTCTAATATTAGATTATATATATATAGCTTTCATCCAAATTTAATTCTGTGATTATTTTCTTCTATTATGTTTCATCTCTGACAAAAATATTTGTAGTTGTTAATTTCATATAATTCATAATCATTTATCTTTATTTTCTTCTTCACTTGAAATACATTGAACATTACCCCAATTTTTTATCACTACTTATCTAATTCAATCTGAGAACTCTTGCAACATTTCTTGAAACTGTGAAGTATTATTTGCAAAAACATACACATAATTTACAAAATATAGATAAATTAAATAATCTTCATTTTTTTAATTCTTTAGTTTTCCATTATAATTCTCAAAATACTTCTGTAAAGAGTTTTGAAGATGTGGAATTAATTTGTCATAACCTCTTAATAACATTAGATTTTTTAATGCCAGAATATGGTCTAATCATTAATGCTATATTTTGATAAATACTTACCAGAATATAACAATATCTGTAGATTATACTTGACATTTCAGAACTTTAATCATTGTGGATATGCTTATGGAGTCAAATCCCTTTGCATAGCCTATAAATCTATTTATAAATAATGGTAACTCATATTTAAAACAGGAAAAACTCTCTACACATATTGGCACTCAATGCAAGTGAGAGTAATCAATGGATGCCAGAAGTCTTGGGCAAAAAATCTGCATCTAGTGCCTACTCATCCAATATCCCCAGACTAGTTTTTGGCTTGTGTCCTTTGTCAGTGAGGAGCCTTAAATCTGAGAGCACTAGGTCTTAGTCTCTAGCAATACATATGGAGAGTTTTTTCCTAATTTAATAAGTTATGTGCAAGCATAAAAAATGTCGATCATGTGGAACTCTTTTCTCAATACTGGGATGTGATCACTGTGTTAATATCATTTTAAAATTGAGCTGTTTCTTTGATTGGTTTGAATCCAAATTTCATTGTAGACACTGCAATTACCTTGATAAAGATTTAGTGGAGAATTGATAAAAGATTGATGTAATATCTAACATCTTCTTTATAAACTTTTTAAATATTAATATTATTACTTATTCTTCCAATAACCTGGACATATTTCTTTAGACATTTGGTATAGAGCTTTATTAATAATTTTTCTACATCATCATCTTTTTTAAGCATCAATAATAATTTTATTACTTTCTGGAGCATTTTTTATTTTCATAAATATTACTTGCATATCTCATTTCTTCACTTAAAATTCTTGGAAATTAAGAAGTTGTAATAATTGTAGGAGTTCCTATTTGTTGTTCTTTGTCACTGTATAATTCCTTGTAGAATTCTTAAATCATATTAATAGAAAATCAATCAATCTCAACATGAGCACATAATGATTGATGGAACTGAAAACAAGTGTCATGCTAATGCAAGTTTTCTTATGTAATGTTTAGAATATGCTCTAAATGTCCATTGAAAAGTTATATTGCTTCAAATAATTGCAAGCACAAATTCATTCTCTCTCACACATGCACACAAGTATATGTAAATTTTAAAACTTGATACATTTTACTGATATGAGAGCAGAAATAAAGTTTAATTTTATACAAAGCTTCACTAAACATACCTCATGCTTCCAAATATTTAGTTTTTGTGAAACTCTTTTAAACAAAATATATATTTAATAATTAAATTTGCATTTTCAATATTTCCTGGTAAAATTGTATTTATAGTTGAAAAAGATTCAAAACATTTACTAATTGCTTTAATACTATTTTTTTATATACAAAATATATAAATTAATTTTTAATAAATATCAAACAAATACTAAAAGATAATTATTAACATTGCATATGTCAATGTTTAAAATGCAATTCTACAAGCAAGTTAAATAAATCGAAACTGCATGAATAAATTTAATTAATACAATATAATTGAAAGAAAAATTTCACAACATTTTTATTATAAAATAATGTACATATAATGTTTCTTCTCATTATTCAAGGTAATAAAAACAATAATAAACAAATGGTCATTCAGTTACAAGATCATATTTTATACCCTCTTTAGTAGAGACAGAGTCCAGAAACCTCTATCATTCTATCTCTATCGAATACTTTCTGGAAACTACTTCAGTATGTTTAAACCTCTTACAAACCATTATAAGTAAAATATACTTAAAAAATGGGAGTAATTGGATTTTTGTTACCCATGACAAAATATTATAGGTTGTACATAATGCTTGTAGATCATAATAAATAACAACAAAATAATACTACCATGATAATAAGCATTTATTTATATAGTGCGATGTTTATAATTGTAATACATTAAATATCAGCCTTTTACAGCTATTGTACATGCACTTTTATGAGTGTTAAATGATAAATGAATACTTTCACTGCCAATACAAGATATAGCATTTAAGAAAGAATAAAATGAATCCACTTATTCTTTCCAAACCCAAATGTTTATATATGGGCAATGAAATTACTTAGAATTTACTAAACATTCATTTGAAAGTGACGTTTAGTACATTCTAAGTAATTTCGTCGACGTCATTCAGTCAGACAATGTGAACTTTAATTTAAAGTGAATGATCTATCTCCACACTTTCTTTGTCAGTACTTAAGATTTGCCCATATATAAACATTTGGGTTCAGAAAAAATAAATGGATTTATTTTATTCTTTTTTAAATGCTATATCTTGTATTGGAAGTGAAAGTATTCATTTATTATTTAACACTCGTAAAAGTGCATGTACAATAGCTGTAAAAGGCTGATATTTAATGTATATCATGATAAGTAAAGAAATTTAATTCTTGGATAAGCATTAATGACATTTAAAAGTTGTTTTCACAATTTTAGAAGTTAACTAATACTAGATAAAACATTTAAATAACACAACAATCAATTAAGCAAATTGAACTATATAAATACAGAACACAGTAATTCATAACAAATACAAACATATTGAAAATTGGAATTCAAGAGTTTTTATTTGTAAAATATCAGTTGTATGAAAAATATTATTTGTACTTGTTTTTTTATATGTGAGGTGTATTTGTGATTTTAAACTAAAAATTATAAATGTGACAAGGTTAAATATTTGTCCAGTGTTTAAAACCATAATGAGAACTTGAAAATAATTTAAACTCAATTGTTTTCAATATGAAGATGACTTTCAATTTGATACAATAAATCCCTTTTGAAATTGAAGCAAAAGAAAAGAACAATCATAGTTGATTGCTACTTCTATGTATACTTACTTTATTCTGGAAGCTATGAATCCAAACATTATGTTACAAACCAGAACTAATCATATTTATTTACTCTCTAATGATTTTAAAAAAGTGTGAATAACAAAAAAAAAATACATATTTTCTGGACAACAAGTATACTAATCAAAGTAATTATGGTTTTGTGAGTAATTTGTTTTTTAATTATAAAAAGTCTATTGTGAATTCACATTATAGCAAGAGAAATAAAGATCTTATTTTGAATAATGCTTTGAAATTAATTGCAAGCTTGAAGTGGAATTATTTGGCAAATTATTTAAATATTTAAGATTGTAAAAGCAAGTAATATCATGTAGTTAAATGCTAGCAGAGATCAATTCAGGAGATAAAGAAGCTATTTAAATTAATATTTGAAATCTAAAGAAGGCAATATTGGCCTACTTTTTTTTGATACTAAATCAAATATTAAACATGCAGGCAGAACAGTATATAAGCAACATCTATGTTGTGCCTAGATTTTTGGCATTTTTTGAGTATACACAAGTAGAGTATATTCTATGAAAGACAAAAATTAAACATTTTAAACATTTTTATATGGAAATATGTACAAAGTGAAAATGCCAACTGTTTATATATGTGTGACTAATGAAGAAATACAAAAACGTATATAGAATTTGTTTTACTTCTTTTAATATACAGAAAGTCATACTCTATTTGTCAATCACAATCTTAATATCTATGTGTCAAGTAATAAAGTCTCTAAGAGTTTGACTTAAATTCCTACTCAGTTTCTATCTGCATCAAAATCTAATATTATAAATCAGGTTTCAGAATTCTGCCCATGGATAAATCAGGATGTAAATAAACAGTCCATATTGTACAACTCACTGTTGTTTCATCATCATTTCTAGAATGTTTTTCCAATTATTACTCCACCATTTTATTCAAGCTCAAGTCACTCAAAATTTATTTCATAATAATGTTCAGAATATTCTTTGAGTACAGTTAAATTCTCAAAGAGACATTTACATTTCAGACTAAAACAGCTAAAATTTAGTATTTTATCTAGGAAGACTGGATGACGAATTGTCAAGAAAATATGTTTGTGCTCTTTAATATTTGTAGTAATTTCACCAATCTGTTCTAAAGTATATTCTAGAATCTCATTGCCATTGAGAATGAACGCCTACTGCTTATTTTATTGGATAATAAGTATCATTATCTTGAGATATTTGGATGAATGCCCCTTAGACCTTTAAGACATGCAAAGACCAACAAATCTGTTTTCATGCTTTAAAGACGCTGAAACTTTGCTTGCGTTGATGGCCTAGTGGTTAGCATAGCTGCCTTCCAAGCAGCTGGCCCTAGTTCGCTTTTCCCGATCAACGCATTTGATATATGGAACAAAAAAAACTTTGTTTGGTTATGCAAGTAGTACTAAAAAGGCAATTATAAAAGTGATTTGAAGTATGTTATCTTTACAAATATCAGACCAAATAGATAAATGACTAATATATAATTTTGTATGGAGTAAGGGAAAAAGAAGAGCAGGCAGATCCCTAATTATATAATTGACAAAAATTACTACTTAGCTTACATAAACTTAAAAATAGCCCCCCCCCAAAAAAAAAAAAAAACCAAAAAAAAAAAACATAAAAGTGGAAAATAAATATTATTCATATAATATTCTATTTGTGATTTTAAAATTTTATTTAATACCCCCCCCCCCCCCCCCCAAAAAAAGCAGGCTAATATTGCCTGTCTTAGATTAGTAATATTATTAGTTGTGAGTAATTTGTTTTGAGCAACGCATTCCCCCCCCCCCCGATTAAGATCAAACCTTCCAATCGATTATTTTATATAAAATAAAATCAGAATTCTTTACAGAAATATATATATATATGTATTGTGCAAGCGTATATATGAAACAAAATCGTTTGAAAAAAATAAACTTTACAAACATCTATCTTTTTTTGTTTATTTATTTTTTTTATATCACCGTTTTTTCTCTTAAAAAAATGTGTCATTTTTTTTTCTAAACTGTTTTAAATCTATTTTTTTATTTTTGTAAAAATTATTTATTTATTTATTCCACTATTCATTTCTTTACGTGTTCCTGATTATCAAATTAAAAAGTAATACTCATTAGTAGCAATATAAGTGAACTTAAAAACTTTCTCAAACATTTTAATACATTGTACAGGCTTAAACCTGCATTTATATATGTAATATTTGCGGGGTTCGAACTCAGACTTTCACACGACCCACCACTCTCAGTGCCATCTCATATTGCTGACCCACCTGATCACACACATGTTGAAAAGATAAATAATCACCAATATACGTATTTCAGGCTAAACTAGCAATCATCAGTTGGTCCAGATTACTATCCTCACACATATATATAATCAGTACTTAGCTTTATATTAAGATAGCCAATCTTTATACTTTAATGGTTTTGTAAGTGTAGAAAGGGGGTCTTTATAAACTGTTTAGTACATGAAGACATGGCCCCTCCACAATGAAATTACAACAAGAAGGAGAATTCAATGTGTAGGATCAAATGAGGATATCCTTAATTAACTAATTAATAAATATTGATAAAATTACATATTTTATTGTTATTTTAAAAGTAATATAATCTAAAAATAAAAAAATCATAAAAAGCAAAAAATAAAAACAAAAAATTAAATAAAATTAATACAGTACAGAGTATTTACTTTCAGCATAGAAATGGAAATTTTATAATATTATAGCATTTGTACCTATTGATTACTCAAACTCACAGTAAATAGTTCTTTAGTAGGATGGAGATCACTGTTATTGGGGTAAATAAGAGAATATGAGAGGTCATGTGACGTTATTGTTGGTATACAATTATAAATGTAATTATAAATTCAAGTTTAACTTGGAACTAATTCTAACTTTAAAACTATTTAAAATCTAATTCAAATCAATCTTTAATATGCAATATAAGTAAATAATTCCAAGAACAAAAAAAATAGTTGAAAGGTTATTATTTGAGATTCATAAGAAATTTAAAAACTGTAAGTAATCTATGGATCTTAAGATTCAGAGTTCATCAATCTATCACTGTACTAAACTTATGCAGGGCATTCAACTGATGATAACCAATTACTTTTATTTGATGAGATCGAAGTTTTGCATTGCTTGGTTCAATGGTAGAGTTATTGACTCTTAAATTCAGTGTCAATTTAAGGTTAATGGATCATACTCATTTCTGTCATTTTGAGTGCTCAAATTCCTTATGAACTCGGGAGCAATAATTTTTTTAATAACACCTAATACTATTAATAAAGTAATAGAGTCATAGCATTTGAAAAAGTAAATAAAATCCTTAAAACTTTATATTTTTTGCTAGTCTAATATGAAGAAGAAAAAGAAAAATAGTTTCCTATATCCACAAACCCACTATCCATCTTTTCAGTTATCCACAGTTTGAGAAAGAATTAAGTATAAAATAAAACAGTTAAAAGTTTGTAAACTTGAATTCACAAATTTTATATGTACATTCATTCATATTTATAAATATCATCATAAATCATCTTTCAATTAGCTAATTGCAAATCTTAAACCCTTAATCATATTGGTATTCTCTTTTATCACTACATTTAATATTGTAAATTAATTTTCATAATCGCATTATTCTAGTTTTTTGTTAATCATTGTTGATATCTGAAATATGTACATTTTGAAAAGTAAATTATATCGCAATTGAGGGGTCAAATGTTAAATATATATATAATGTGTTTCTATTACCTAACGATTTCAAATATTTATGGCAAATGAAATGACTATAGATATGGGGAGACTATTCTATAAATTAAAAAAACATAATATAAGATTTCTGAATTAACTAATGGTTAAATACAGATAATAAAGACGAAAAATAGTACAAAGGATTAAATATACAATTGAAAATAATAAAACGCGTAATGCTATTTAAAAAAAAGGTTAACATTAAATCAGAAAACCAAATAGTAAACAACATTTTATGTTAGATTAAAAGATTTGAAAAATGAGTAAATTTAAACTGCTATGTAAAAAATAATAAAATATATAGTATTGAAGAAATATATTTAAACGCATTTGTATATAGAGTTTTCTGCAGGGATAATAATTAGTATATTACAACTAATATTTTAAAAATCACAATATTTAGTACTACATGATGTTAAAAAAAACTAAAATAACAAGTGCAAATCACATTTATAAAAAAATGTATAAAAATACTTTTAGAAATAATATCACTCTTTTACACTCTTTTACATAATAAAAACAATAAAAATAAATCCAATTTTTAATGAACAAAACACCAGTATTAAAATAAATCATAGACTTAAATTCAACAGGATTTTTGTGAAAGAAAAATCTGTTTTAATATTAGAGTTTACTTCTACTACTTAAAATCCAAATAATAGCATATTTTATTAATTGTTTTTGGAGTAATTTTTAATACATTTATAAAATTTGCCAAAATAAATGGTTGAAATATAGTCTTTAAAAAATATAAAACATGTTTTTATTTGGATGCTTGAGTGGTCATGTGATATTCGAAAATGTATAATGACAAATTGAAACAATGTTTCTTTTAAATGTTAGTTTTAAAGTTAACGATTTCAATTGATCAGAATAGAATGTTATTTTCATTTTCAAAACTTTTTTCCATCTTTATTTCTATAAATCAAAATATTTAAAACATTGGTTTTCATCTTATGTCTATGGTATGTTTTTTTAAAAAATGTATTTATTATGCTTGTTTACAATATAGATATTGAAGCGACAGATATCAGGGGTCCCCAACCTTATGCCCGCGGCCACCATGGTGCCCGCAGACCATTTTACGTGTGCCCGCCGCTATCCGAACACAATAAAAAATTATTTATCTGATACAAATAAATTTAATTTTTAAAATTTCTTATAAATTATTGTATTATATTGTAATCAAATTGTAGGGCATACTATACTTTTACAGCGTAAAAATCTAAACGTTAATTATATGTTAAAATTTTATTTTTGAAATAAATATTTTTTTGTACATTATGTGTATTATTAACAATATCCAATTATAAATTTACATTGAAAAAATAAATGGTGCCCGCCACCTGGCGAGTATTATAGAATGTGCTCTTAACTGTACAAAGGTTGGGGACTCCTGACGACTATAATTTAAAAACTACATTAGGAATTTTTAAATTAAAGAATTTTCAATATTTTGCTAGGCAGAAAGTATATACATATATAAGTATGTACTTGGGAAAAATATATATGACTTCATTAATTCTAAATCGATTTAAATAATTTAAAACAAAATATTTTATTAATTAATAAATTGTAAAGGTATTTTATAATTAGGTGGGTGGAAATGACATTTTTATACAAGTAATTAAATTCTAGATAAACCGATTGGCTAATTAGAAGATAAATATTGTATATTGTTTAATCAAAACATTGTCTTTTATTTTGCTATGATCTCTTTACAAAGCTAAATTTTTGTAAAGTCTGTAAGGGGCCAGTACTCCTTGGACTACAGCATAGGACTAATGTACAACCAATGGATGGATCTTAAAACTGACCCCGCAATGAAAACAAATAACATAGCTCAGTGAACTATAATAGGGATCTCTCAGAAGATCTATTAGTATGCATATGTTTTGATTCTTTGTTGATTTATTCTTTCTTGACTATAAGAAACAGTGTTAAATATAATGACAGAATAGAGAAATCCACTGCCTGCTCCACTCTGGCCAAGCTGGCAGAGCGTGAGTTTAGTTCCATCATGAGGTACAGAAGTTGCAATACTGTACTAAATTACCATTACTAGTTTTCATTTGAACATTAATGTAAATAATGCATATTAATGGCCTCTGGATAAAATAAAGGGGTGCATAGACATATTAAATAAATTAAGAAAGATTGTTTTTCATAGTTATAAAAGTTTCCAGTTTTAAGCAAAAGTACCCTCACATATGTCTTGAGCTAATGTACTGTTATTTAGGCTGTTTGCATATATATATATATATATATATATATATAGTTTTTATTGTCCAGAATGAAGTATGAAGAAAATGTGTTACTGCCACTCACACTCAACATCTTAGTTTGAATGATAGATGCACATTCCTATCATATATTTATTTGATAGATGCACATTTCATATGTTTTCTATATTCTGTGATTGTTCATAAATAAGTATGCAGATTTTATTCCTGCCATTTGCACTTCTTATCATTATTGTTATTTACCAGGTAGACACTCATTCCTACCAATGAGTTTGTAAGTTTTAGTCACTAATGCCAGGTAGATGTGAGATTCCTACCATAGTTGGTGATATTTATTTGATTAGTATTAAAACAGATGTTAAAGAGCATCCAGTTCATGTGATATTTTGAACCTATATTTGTATCACTTAATATTAGTTTTCCAAGCACTGCAGCCTGAAAGATTTATGTTAGACTAGTTCTTTTAATAGTATAGTTTATTAAATGATTTTCAGCATGTCCTAAAGCTTGTAAAATGAATAAGACTTAAAACTGGTTATATAAATAAATATTAGTAGTAGGAGTTACAGATACTATGTGCAGCAAGTCCGGATGTACCCAGGGTCTATTAAGATGCATAGGGACATATATTGTCAGTGAATAATAAAGCAGTAAATAGCTAATTATATTAATTGTTCAGCAAACTAACAAGTGCAGTTAAGATGTAAAAGATCAATAGGGTGATGTTTCCTGAAGATTTCTGTCAATTGTATTATACTTATCATTACATATATATGTAAATAAATCATAATTTCTTATTATTCTAGAATTTGTCATTTATTGCAATCAGTCATGGTAATTAAAAATATAAGAATCTCTTGCATCTAACTGAAACTAGCAGGTTATAAAAAGAAAAACATTTTTGATTATATGACATCAGAATGTAGAGCTGCACACAAATTATCATTGGGCTATTTTCATATTAATGGTGCATTTTTGACTGTTATAATATAAACTTTATCTTAGAATTTTAATTTACAGAACTATATGTAAAATAGCTCTTTACTTTATTTGATACACAAAGAAATGTTTGAAGAAGTAAAACTAAATATAATAATATAAAACAGAAATACAAAAAAAAATATCAGAAAAAAATAGTTTAGAATGAATGTAATAATTTTACAAGATTAAAACAATAAAATTGATTACAATAAAAATAATAATTGGGTTATTGATTGCATGGAAGTTCTTAAGAAAGTTTTAAAAATGGTAGAACTAGGCCATGACCCATTCCCTTGAACTCAGAGTCCATCACTCTACCATTGCATAAACCACCCAGGTCACTGATTGCAAAAATAAATAAGTAATAGAAGAACATGATTTTAATTTTAAAGTTTTGTGTGTTACTTGAAATTTAAACATGGCAGCATTTTATTAATAATTGTATTTAAATACTTTTAATAAAGTCGTAAACCTTTCCAAAGTAAATAAATAATAGATAATTTTTAAATATTATAAAGCATAACCCTAGCTGAAAGTTAAATAGAAAATATTCAAACCACCCTTCCAAATGTCAAGATATTTTAGCAACACCCTCTGTGAATCAATGTAAAGTCTGAACCTTACATTTATTCACAGAGGGCGCTGCTGAAATATTTTAACATTTGGATGATTTGAATATTTTTTATAATCTTTAAAATATAGGGGAGATAATTATGGATTAACAATATTACTAAAATTATAAATGTATGCTTTATACTTCATGATTCTTAGTTAATCTGAATTGAATGTTAATATAAGTTTCTTATGAAAATAGAATTTGGAAGTCAAAAGATTCAGATTATTCAGATGACACAAGAAAGAAAGTCTCAAATCCAAAGAAATGTTTAATGGTATTAGTATGGTAATACAATTTTTCACATCTTATATATTTGAGTGCACATATACAAAATATAAAAATTTAAAAATCTTTATTTTCAGGAAGCTTAGCAAGGTGTTTATGTATGTGTGTGAATATATATGTATATCTTTTGACTATGCAAGTAGATTGTATTCTTACATATATGTTATAGTAATTGATTAATCAGTTACGTAAAATGTCACCTATTGAGGCATTGTCATTTTTACTTGTGTAGCAAATGAAATTTGAAAGAAAAAAAATTATATAAATAGTATTATATAAGTTAATAGTTAGAGAGAATGTAGAAAAGCAAACTTGTATAGTTTAAGCAAGGAAGAAAAGGGTGTGAAAATTGAAATAAAATCACAAAAATAAATACATATATAAAATGTAATAAAGAATGTGTGTGTGCATTAAAGTTTTAAGTATACCATTGAAGCAAAATCATATTTTAGAAAACACGTAATGTAATTTAGGAAGAAATAAAAAATAATCATTATTTATCAATATTGGGGGAGGGGGGCTGTAATTCTGAAATTATTGTTACTAACTTTGAATAGTCTTCACGAGTTATAAAAGTAATTATAAAATAAAATTACAATTTTGGCATATTTAAGTTGTTTAAAAATTTATATGTGTCTTTACACAAAAGTATAAAGAAAAGTATAAAGATTAGACCAGCCACATTATACGTTTGTATATTATTTGGAAATGTTAGAGGATTTGAGTTAATTTTATCTCTATGATTTGGGATTAAAATGTAATGATAGAATATTTAAATTTAATATTTATTATTGTGAAAAGCAAATAAGGAAAGTCATAAAACAAAACATATTTATGGATTTTTAATAAATACATCAAATACAGCTTATGATAAATAAATGTGATTGAAATTACCATTCGACATAAAAAAAAGAAGACCCAATGGCATGATTCTGTAGAGTTAAAAAAATACTTTTATTTATATTAGTAATCAATCTATGTGCATATCAGTAGATTTATTAACTAAGTTTCAGACTTATAAAATTTTATATTTAATGTTAATATATAGGGTATATGAGCACAGACTTTCACATCACCTACCACTCTCCAATCTATCTCATAACACTGATACACTTGAACACATATATGTCAAAAAGATAAATAATCACCAATATAAGTATTTCATGCTAAACCAGCAATCATCAGTTATTCCAGAATATCATCTCTACACATATAGGAAATAAGTGCTCAGATATATATTAAGATAGCTAATCTTCATACTTTAATGGACAGGGCTTCAATCCACTCCACACTCCAACTCTTCAACCATCCATACAATTGAAAATCTGATGATGGAATGCTCAAAAACCCTGAGGCCGAGATTCTCATCACACCCATGTTCACCTAAATTCAATCTGACCCTTTATGTACAGGACATAATCCATTTAATATCTATATGAGGGATGGGCAGATATCTCTACTATGTAATAACTGAAATACAGGCTTATTATATATCCGTATCAATATATGCAATATATAGGGTATATGAGCACAGATTTTCATCTGACCCACCACTTTCCACTCTATCTCATAACACTGATACACTTGAACACATATATGTCGAAAAGATAAATAATCACCAATATACATATTAGTAATCAATCTATGTGCATATCAGTAGCTTTATTAACTAAGTTTCAGATTTGTAAAATTTTATATTCAATGTTAATATAAACTGAGCATTGACTATATATATATATATACACACACACATATATATATATATATATATATATATATATGTGTGTGTGTGTGTGTGGAAGATGATGATCTGGACCAACTGATAGGCGCTGGTTCAGCATGAAAAGTGTATATTGGAGATTGCTTATCCTTTTCACATGTGTGTTGATCAGTTATATGAGATAGAATGAATAACTGAAGGGAGTTTAAAAGTCTGTAATCAAGTTCCTTATGGTTAATGTTAAAATGTAATTTAAATTCAAATTCATTTTACAAGCTCAATTTTGTTTAAAAAATGATTGAAATAAACCAGATATATCATAAAACATGGAGTACTGCTTCCAAATTCAGGATATACAGGTCATAGCTTAAGAAGATTATAAACATAAAATACAATACCAGTCAGTTAAAGTTCAGTTGCTAGTTAGTTTAGTTCCTAATTGGTAGGTAACATGGGAGTTGCTAATAAGTCAGAAGCAAGCATATGAAAATATATAAATTTAAAATTCTTCTCTCTCCCCATTAAAAACTCAGCAGAAATAACAATTAAAAGAAAAGCTAACATATCAAGTTTAATGGAAAAACAAAGCTAAGACACCAATAAAAACTGAAAGTTAAAATCATTTTTCAGTTGCTACTATGACTCAGTTGTCAATTATATATATATATATATATATATATATATATATATATATATATATATATATATATATATATATATATATATATATATATATATATATATATATATATATATATATATATGTTATAAAAGTAGATGCTGCTTGAAAATTTATCTGGAAATGTAATTTCTGGTATAGTATTATCCAAAAATTGTAATATAACATGCGCATTGTAAGTTCTATATGATAAAATGTATTTTTGAATCAGTAGTCCATCGAACACCAAAAGAGTTAAGAATAAATCAAAATTCAGCAAAATTATTGATAAAATTTAGTAAAAACTAATGATATAGAATTCCATTTATAGAAAAAATGCAATACTTGAAACATAACTTTCAAATTTGCAAGATCATTTTACAAAGAAAATTACTTCGAATGTTATCAAAAGGGTAGACTATATATGGTAACAGAAAAAAGTTGATACTAAGAGTAATACTAAAGAATGATACTAGATTGTGAAATAGAGCTCAATTTAAATTAAAAACATTTTAATTATTGAAGATTTTAAACAATTAACTAAAATAGTTTCAATATGCTAGTATTCAATTACTAATTGAAGAATATTATATAATGTTCTTCAGTTATTTTTTAAATATTTTTTTAGAGTGAAATACTAAACAACGTAAATTTTAATTTTTTAAAAAAATATTAACTAATTTGATACAATTAACAATGAACATTTGTGTATAGATAAGCAGTTGCTGGAAGAGATAGTAATAGATGGAATTATAAACAACCTAGAAAGAAACTACATGTGAGCTAGATGAATGAAATAATAAAATCTATTGATGTAATGTAGAGAAAGAAATCTATGGATTAGAAAAACTAAATTAACTTTGGAAAAAATCTTCATCTTGCATTGAATTGATAATAATTGATATGATGATAATAAGGAAGATTTGTATATTTGTATATGAATGCAATATGATTTTTGCACTTCAAATTTCTTGGTGTTTTCACTATATATTTTATGAAAAGTTCTTTTAAAGTTTAACAATAGTATTGATAATCATCTCTATTTTATTCTCAATCTAATTACATACCAAACATTATACTATATATGAGATTGTTGATCATTTGATGTGTAATAGAGAATCTCAAAAATTGTTAAAGTCCATAAATAAGTTAGTAAATGAAAACAAATATAAAAGGAATAATAAGGATAGAAAGATGAATTCTTTGAACCTGAATTTGGTGCCAGAATATATAGAAGTTGATTTGCATTAGCCTATATTCTTTATATGATTAATCGGGTGAAATAGGTAAGAGTGATTATTTCTTGGGATGGTTAAATATAACTATTTCATCAGTATTATTTTGATGACCTCACATTTTAAATAGTCAGATTATGTAAATTAACAATGATGCTGTGTTTTAGCACTAATCCAGAGTCTCATGAATGAATTAAAATTTTATTATTAGTTTTTATTTGTTTATTTTAAGTAAAATCTCTATTAACAAAAATTATATACATTTTTTTACAATAACTATTAACATATAAATTTTAAATTATAGATCTTCATATTTATATATACATTTTAAAGGTTTCTTTTTTAATTAAATAATACTTTTTGATTCTTATATTGTTATTAATTTACTATTATGTTAAGCAGAAAGATGCCAACCTGGATTGACATCAATGGTACACAGTGTTCCTATTTTTTTTATTTGGTATAAAAGAAACATTTTTGTAGAGCAATGTGTACATTTGTAAATTTGAAAATATCAAAACTGTACACCTTTAAAATAAAACATTAATATTCTTTTTATTAACTATACATTATAAATAAATCTAAAAATTATAGTTAAACAGTGGATACACTTGTATTATATTACATCATTCAGTTATTTCTTAATGTGTATGGATTAGACTGTCATTGATTGTATAATTTATGGTCTGTATTTGTCTTAGCTACATGACTGTTGAGTTACATTTCTGTGGCAGATAAGAATAGTGATTATGATTGATTGTGAACTTTCTAAAAAAAATAGATGAAAATAAAATCTATCTGGCTATTGCTGGATCTCAAAGAAAAATAACTGAATTATGGCAAAAAGTCTATACTTTTTCAATTTTTTGAAGACTTTTAATTTTTTAATTTATGGTAGCAGTGATGTAATTTATATTCATTTATTTTTAAAATATTTGAATGTTGTTTTATTGTATTATTATTTTACCTTTTTACATGTTTTTTTTTTTTAATATGACATTTTTAAAATGATTTTTTAAAAGTTTAGATTTGTTTTTAATTTTCCACTTTTATATTATTAAAATGTTTTATTTATGATTAATATTAATAATAAAATATATTCAGCGCCTTTAATGCAGTTCTACTCATAGTATAATGCGCGTGAGAATTAACATTATTATAATATTATTTGGCTTCAGTTTTCACCACCAGTTTTAATTGATTGTTGCTTAGTTATATTATAGATGTAATTTTTTCTAAATTATTATATGGAAAAATGTCTGTTATATTACCATGTCTACATCTAGAAGTGCACGAAAATCTTTAAATTTAATTAAAATTAAAATACATGCATTTGAATATATACATATTTCTATTATCATATCATATATGTGTTTGAATATACCTTCATGTTCAATATCAGTAGTGTTTACGTAGAATATTTAATAGTTTATAAGTTGTGAATTTATAAATTAAAAAAAGGTTAATAAAAAATTAAAATTACTTAAGTAAATGTTAGCATATAAATTAGAAATTTCCAGGTAAGAAAAATATTAATTAATATTTTTTAATTAGAAGTAAAATTTTTATTAATAATTTAAGAATATCATTTTTTGTTGCTGGATTAAATTATATTAAGGAACAACAACCATTGGTAAAACACTATGGATAATGACATTAACATGACTTCAGGTGAATGTAATATATATTAGTTTTTATATGCAATTAATTGCACTTATTTATCTTTTTATTATTATTATAATGATTAAAAAATATTTAATTAAAAAATTATATCCATAATAAAAAATAAAAATTGAATAAAAGATGAATAAAATTATTAGACCTTAACTAAATTTAATAATAATTATTTTTAATACATATAAATTAATGTGATCATTACTCATCTTTCAGTTTTCCATTTTGTTACCACACTGTATTTCGCTGCTTAATGACCACTGGCTTGTCCATTGAGTCTTTCATGCCATTGGTTATTTTTTGCACTAAGTGTGATAATGAAATATGTATTTCTGTAATCTTTTTTTTTCTTTCTTACACATACACCACTTAAAATACTTTAAGAGATGTTAGAATGCAAATAGGAAATTTCCAGGTAAGGATTATATATATATATATATATATATATATATATATATATATATATATATATATGAATTAAATATTTTCATGCATTGTTATTATAATGAAGAATAGATATAAGGTTATTAAATTAAGATAAACAGATAACTTTAGCTTTTCCTGTTGACAGGAAAGTACCAATTCCTATTTATTGATAATCTCTGAAGTTGACAAGTTATCCAATTAATCTATAATAGTTCTATTGTTGAAATTTATTGAAATAAAAAAAAGATCTTTTACTTCAATAAATTCCAACAAAAAATTATTATAGGTGTGTTTCTCAACTTTGTGTTCCACAGAACACTGGTATTCCATAAGCACTACAAAAGTAGTCCATAATAAGGCCAGATAATTATTATATCAAACTATTTCATAATATTTAACTTTATATCAATGCAATTATATTTATAGTTTAATATTTAAAATCTTTATTTGATTAGATTGCAAAATATTTTGATTATTATTATTTTAATTATATTTTTTAACACTGGTAGCACATTGATTGTATATATGCGCATAATGTTCTGATGCTGATCTGAATAGCTCAGATAGCATCATGTCAGAAGTGAGTTTGCACATCACATATGACAAATGGGTTTCTAAACCACACATTTTCATACAAAATTTATGGATTGTGAGCAGTTCAGATATTGATAATGCTTACATCACATGTGTGTCATCTTGTGAGCATTAAGCCAGTGTATTTCTGGCCTAATTGCTTCAGTATCCCTCCAAACTCTACTGCTGTTCTGCTACTCCCTCCCATTACTAATGGAAAAATGGAGGGAGGGCAGATATTTAGCATTTTTGTTTTCAAATGAATGTAGTTACATGCATGATTGTTGCATAGTTAAAATTCTATTAACAACACTTTATTAGCAAACAATAGTAAGTAATTAAACATATATGTAATTATAATTTATAATGAATTTTATGCCCTTAAAAATGATGGATAAATTTATCGTAAGAAAAAATAATTATGGTACAAGTTCATGTAATAGTGGTAAGAATGAACAGGCAGACAGTTTAAATGAAAAGCCCAGCTATTCAAAAATGTGATGGATGAATATGTGAATTATGGTTTTACATGGACAGGTGATAAAGATTATCAAATACCATTGTGTTGTGTATGTGACTTAAACTTGCTAATAGTACAATGGTGCCTGAAAAATTAAAATATTTTACAACTAAATATAAAAATCTTACTTCAAAAGGAAAATATTTATTTGATACTTGTAAATATGTCAAACAAACAAATAATTTACTTTAAAAAATTGTAAATTTATCAGATAAAACTCAAATAGCATCATACAAAATAGCAGAATTAGTAACCATGAAACAAAAACTGCATTCCATAGCTGAGTTACTAATTTTACTTGTAGGCTGTAAAATAGTCAATATTATGTTTTGGGAAGCTGAGAACAAAGAAGTAATGAAATATCTCTCAAATAATATGATTCAAAGAAGAATAATTGATATGGCATGTGACATCAAAGGCAAAATTTTAAGGAAACTTCACAATACATACTTCAGTCTTCAAATTAATGAATCCACTGATGTCAGTAGGAAAGTATTCTACTTGGATTCATTAGAGTTGTTATGAAAATAGAATAGTCAATGAATTTTTGTGTTGTAGAGAATTATCAAAAAGAATGATGGGTAAAGCCAATTATAATGAAATTAATTCTTATTTTGAAGGTTTACATTTGACCTGAAAACAATGTATGAAAATTTATACTAATGGGGGCTCAACCATTGGTGGGCTCAGTCAAAGGATTTGTGACATTTTCAAAGCAATAAAACAGTGAGATTTATTTAAACCACTGCATCTTACTTAGAAAGGCACTTATTTCAAAAACATTACCCAAATAATTAGAAAGTGTTCTGACTAGCATTGTTAATATGATAAATTACAGAAAGGAAAGACCATTGAAATCTCAAATTCTTACAAAACTGGAAGCAAAATATGAAGACTTACTTTTTCATACAGAAATCAGGTGTCTTTCTTAAGGAAGGGTGCTTTCTCATATGCTGGAATTAAAAAAATAATACTTCTTTTTTTCAAACAAAAAAATATGTACTTCACCCAAGGTCTTAAGAAGATATGTGTTGTGCTAATTTGGGATCTTCAACAGATATTTTTAATTATTTTAATACTGTCAAAACAATCATGGAGAGTCAAATGAAAACATTTTAATATCAACCGACAAACTATCAGCTTTTCATAGGAAGGTCATTCCTTATGGAAAAAAGTAGAAGAAAATAATCTTAGCATATTTCCATCATTGCACAACAATAGCACTGGTTGTGTTTCCTTGATTCAGAACATTTATTAATATTGGACAACTTAATAAAATATTTTTCTTCTCTGGATATGGGAAAGTACAACCAGGTTGGGAATCCATTTTCAAAAGAATTACCTAATAATCCTGAATTTAATGTGTCAGAGAAAGAGGAGATTATATCCATGTCATCTGACCACACTTTGGAAATCAAACATGCCTAAATGAGTCTTGATGAATTCTGAGTATCTGTCCAACAAGAATATCGACAAATATATAAAAAAAGTCACAAAATTTTTACTATTATTTTTCAACTTCATACTTATGTGAAGTAGGGTTTTCCACATTAACCAACATACAAACTAAACACAGAGAAAGGTTAACAAATTAAAAAAAAAATGAGGGTGACTTTGTCTTAGATTTGTCTCAACATGTAAAAAAACAGCAGGCACAAATTTCACATTTAACGAGTTACTTGAGTAAAACTATTTTTTTCTGAAAATATTTTTAAATGTTAAGTTATAATTATAAGTTATAATAATATAATTATAATTTTTTCAATAAATATTAAAGTATTGATGTGAAATTGTAACTGTCCAATTTTAATAAAAGAACAAACTGATGACCAACTTATTTCATTTTAACTTAGGAAAGTGTTCTGCCTAAAAATTTTCCTCACATCAATGTTCCATACTTTAGAAAAGGTTGGGAACCACTGTATTATAGGTTAATGAAGAAAACTGGTTTAGCCTCAGGGATTGTCAATAAGTAATAATTGATAGTTTTCTGACAACATCAAAAGTTAAAGTTGTATCTGTTTACATGGATTTATTCTCCTCATATTTGTAATATTGTTATTGTACAGAAATGTCATCTATTTAACTATTATATTTTTCCTACATGGAATCTCCCAGAAATAATACTATTAATTCATTTATGCATGAGAATATTAGAATATATATATATATATATATATACTATTAATTCATTTATGCATGAGAATATATATATATATATAATTAGAAGGGACTTGAACTCAGGCTTTCAAGCTCTTTAAGCTATGCACTCCATCTTACACAACTGATACACATGTCTGCTTACATATGAAAAAAATAAATGATCTTGTCATAAGTAATGGTTTTATAAGATAAAGTGCATAGCTGTAAAGAACTTGCAAGTCTAAGTTCAAATCCAATCTAATTACATTAAGTTTAGCATAAACAATATACTTATATTTAAATATTATACATGTATTAAAAGATATACTTAAAAGTGCAATATGATGTTGTGATTAATGAAAGAGATCTGATAAGTATAAAAGTGCATTCTTAAAAGCTATTAATATATATTTGCTATATCAAAGTTGATTTCAAGAAATATTGTATCATTTTATATTTATATGCAACATTTTAGAACAGTATTATAAATTAATGACTTTTTAAAACAGATAACACAGCCTAACAAAAAAAAACTGGTACCTTAGATTTTAGGGTTACTCTTGGGTTTGTTTGGGGCATTTATTCAGAAAATTGCATTGTATAAGCTCTGGTTTTTTAGATATAGGTGAATTTATAAAATTTTAGTCCATACATTAAAAGATCTCTTCTGAGGAAAATTAGAATGTCATGATAAGCTTTCTTATTTGAATACAAAATTTATGTATTTAAATTGCCCACATTTTTTTTGTGTAGAATGAGCTTTCTTTCACAATGATTCATCTAGTGTCTATAATGCACATTGGCATAAAATGAAAATTCAAATGTTATTACATAATTATATGCAAAAATTTTAGATAGTAAATTCATAGTCTTCATAGACTACATAAATTTATATTTTAGCCCTGTTATATTATAAATACTTGCATAGAGACTTAAATTTTAACAGATTTTTTCAATTTGTCCTTCTGTTACTTAGTTTGTGTTTTGGCATACAAGTTAACAGATATAATAAAAGTGTTTACATATTTCCAACTATAGTTTTACATCCAGAATGTTGATTGTAAAAAGTAAGTAATTTAACTGTATAATAATTATGATCTTATAAAAGTTATGTGAATATTCCCAATTATATCATTTTATTTTTTCAGGTCAAGCTCTATAAAGTTTATGGCTACTTCAAAACAGAACTGCTTGAGTCATCCAGATATATTTGCTATTCTTGTGGGAGTATACATTAAAAATAAATAAGAAAAATATTTCTGAGTTTTGTAAAAAGACCATATGTAGATTATTTTGGCATCATGTTTAGATTTCAATGTAAGATGTAAACTTCTAATATTGTATAGTACTGGGTATAAAAAAAATTAACCTCAGATGGAATCAGAGATTTTGGAACTTGATGAATTTAATTTTTCAGCATTTTGCAAATATTGTTCTATTGATATGTATTAATAAATATGTCTTTAATAGAATTTTAGTTGAATAATATTTAATGATTCTGGGAAAGGTTAACCAGATCATATGTTTTCATTATATATTTCTTTACTATAGAATGAATATGTTTGTCTATACTACATAAAATAAAACTAACCAAAAAAAATTTAGATTATTTTCAAACAAATTGTAAATTTAGTTAATTTTTTTCACAGTAATTTAGATATTATATAAAATTTGATAGTACATTTATTTGTTTTCATTGTTTATATATGTTTGAAAATCAATAAATTTTAATTGTAAATATTTATGAATTATATTTAGGACAGGGTATACTTTATATACCATGATAATAATGTAATTTTGTACTTAAATTGTTAACCACAAATCAAATTAAACAGTTTTAGTTAATTTTTTTTTTAAAAAAAATGTATTCTAATGGTTTATTTATAAGTGCTTATGCAAATATAATATTTTCTGTCTGGTTTATAAGTGTATTGTTCACAGCATTTACTAGATATATAAATGAATTTATATAACATATGAACTCATACTATTGATATTTAATTCATTTATAGTTGACCCATGCAATTTATGAATTACTTGGAAATGGCAAATACTTGTCTATATAGTATTAATGGATTATTATACATTTTACTACTTTATCAATTTTAATTTTTGAAATAGTATTAAAATGTTTTAAACTATCAAAGATTATTTTATTCACTTATTAACTTATATATTTTATTATTTATTTATTACGTTTTTTATATCAATATTTTTTTTATTAATTAAAATTGAATCTCATGATTATTCATAGTTTATTGATCACATTATAATTTAATAACAACTTAGAGAGGTTGTACACATTTTATTTTTATGTAAATATTTAACTAGCCATAATATTAAATAAACATTTACATATTTTAATAATTTATGTATTATTTTAGATCATTTACATTCATTTAAACTGATATATATTGATGCTCAATATTATTTGTAGTATTATAACTTATATTTATTTGATCATTAGTTTATAAATACTTCATGCTAGTACAATTTGACATTTCAACTGGGTTTAAAGAAAATTATTTCATTTTATATATCTTTATACCATTATAAAAATTGGCTTGACTAATTCATAGGGTCTGACAATCCAAACAGCTCTTATACTGTTATAGTATATAAAAGTAAACAACACCAAATAAATTTGTTTTAAATATCCTTAATTTATTAATAATATTGACAATATTTCATTAAAAACAATTTTCAATTGATTATAAATGATATATCATATATATATATATATATATATCATAAATACATCATTTTCAATTGATTATAAGTGATAGCTCAGTTTGATCCTCTGAATATTTAACTGGCGATTCTTATCATTTATTCTATAAATATATATAATCAATAGATCAAATTCACTCCCTCATTTAATATTATATAAATAAGGTAAGCATATATAAAAAAAGGAATTTGAATGCAGACTTTCAATATTTTTTCAGCAATCCACTCCATTTTATATAACCGTTACACATGACCACACACGTGAAAAAGTTAAATGATCCCCAATATATGTATTTCATGCTGAACTAGCACTCGTCAGTTGGTTTAGATCATCAATTCCCATGCATATATGTAATCAGTGCTCAGTTTATATTAAGATAGAAAATCTTTAATGGACAGACTTTAATATTCTCCACCCTCCAATTCTTCAGTCATTCATACCATTGAAAATCTGATGATGGTATACTCAAACCTTTATTGATGCCAATATTCTTATCATATCCATGTTGACCTTAAATCACTCTGACCCCTCATATATATGACCTTATTATATCCCTTAAATACACAGAGTGATGAGCAGACTTCAGACTGAATCTGTAATAAATCAATACTAGTATATTGTAAATACCAAACTTTAAGATGTAATTAAAGAGAATTTGAACCCAGACTTTCAAGCTTTCTTCAGCTATCCACTCCATTTTATGTAGCCAATACGCACGGCCATGTACATGTGAAAAAAATAAATGATTTCCAATATATACATTACTTCTTAATGTTCGGTATTTACAATACACTAGTATTGATTTATTGCCTATATAAGAACAAATGTTAATAGATAAGTCGTGTCATCTGTCTTTATGGAGAGTTTAATTTATATAAATCATTGGAGGCTTCAATTACTTATTGTTCAGTTTTATATATATATATATGTGTGTGTGTGTGTGTGTGTGTCTGTATAGTGTGTGCATACAATAGGGTTTTTTAATAAGCTAATGCACATTGGATTAAAAATACCATCGATATATCTATATTTTATGATATTTTGTATTTTATATATGTATTTTTTAATGGATTTTATTTCAATGTATAATTTGATTTTATCAAAAAAAAACAACAACTTATTTTACATATTTTAATATATTTAGTCAAAACTATAATATATGTTATGAATAAAGGATTATTAAGTTTATGATAACACTCAAAACTCGAAGTGCCAGAAGATTCAAATCAAGTATTATCATTACATTGTACTAATCTTTTCTCTAGTAAATGTAACAGCTTTTATTAAAAAAATTAACACATGATATATTATCTATAAATAAATCAAATCAAAGTAATTTATGGTTTGGGAAGATGTTCAAGCATGAGGAATGAGAGAACTAGTCTGTAGTCCATGTATCTTGAACTCCAGAATCTGCATATCTCTTATACCAGATTATGCAAGGTTACGAATTATTATTAAAAACTCAATGATTTGCTATGATAAAATCTATCTAATACATTGTCAAATATTTTTAAAAAATTTAAAGCCCAGTATAAAAAATGCTGTTTATATTATTAATTTATACTCTCATATATATATATTAGTAAAAATCATATATATATATATATATATGAATAAGTATATACAAATGCACACACAATAAAAGGAATATGAAGATGTAATATTATAATTTATGTTAGAAGAATAAAACTAATTGAATGGCATTATTGCTATCTGATTTCGCAATAACTCATTTTAATATTAAAAAATTCCATTCTATTTCAGTGTTTATACACGCGCGCACACACACATTTATTGAAGATATAACTCAGGAAATATTTTTTTTAGAATTAGATAATAACAACAACAATAATAATAACAACAACAATAATAATTGAATAATTGATTTAATTTCTAAAATTAAGTTTACATATATATATATATTAAGGCTATAATCTTAAGACTAAAAGTACAGTCTTACGATTATAGCCTTAATATATATATATATATATATATTACTTAGGTAATGAGTATATGCTTAACAAATTATTAATTACAAAATTAAGTTTAATATGTATAGTCTATTCTCACTAATATTTCGATTTTATATTAATTCTATGTATAAGTGTGAAGATAGATATCGATTTACACGTGTGTACAAATTTATATATCATATTATATTTACACAAGATATTATTTATGTTTATACAACGGCTGTTATTGAATAATTGATTTGTTATATAATTTTGGTTGTTTTATTTGATTATATAAATGGTCGAAAAAATGAAAAGAAATGAAAGTTAAGAATTTCTTATAGCTTATTTATTTGATTATCAAAGCAAGTTAAAATACATTTTTGCGATTGATAAAAAATATGCATATGTGATAAAAAATAGCATTATTTGTATTATCACCTTTCATATTATCTTATAGCTATTTTTTGTGTTTGTTTGTTAATATCAGCTTTTTATAAAATAGATAAATGTTCACAGCTATTGAAAATCTGTGAGGAAAAAAATAGATAAGAACAAGATTTTATTAATAATTAATTAGAAGTTTTAGATCAGTCTGAATGAGGATTTCAAGCTGTTCAAAACTCTGATTAAAATTTAAAGGCAATCTAAACAAAAAAAATCTCATTCTGATAATTGTTTTTTCCAAATTAGTGTTAATCCATTTTTTTTACTTTTAAAGTCTCCAAGACAATACCTAAAATGCAAACTAAGTTATATGATATCAATCATAGAAAAAAAACTTTATCTTGGCGTCTTCAACATCTCACCATTCAAATACATCACTTTTAATAAAAATGAAAATCACCAGCAGAGTTCAGTTGTACATTCATGTAAAATGTCTGGTAATTCTATTGCAAATAGGTGGTTTATATTCATTTTTGTCACTGTGATACTATACATAAACAATGAAAAATCAATAATCATATTTCTTTCTATTGTATAATTATATAAAGCATGTTATTCTTTATATAATGTATCTTAGATCCCATTTCCTTATTATATATGTCTCAGTATAGAACATTTCTTTTAAAATCTTGGAAATTGAGTGTCTATGATTTATCATAAATATTTAAAACAAAATAATCTCTCATTTTATATTTTGGAATGAGAAGAAAAAGTTGTATTTTAAATGCTTTTATTTATGTTAAAATTTTTATATGTTTTTTTGTTTGTTTGTTTCATAGATAATTTAAATAAAATACATGAGGGTAATACAGACATTTTTTTAAATTTTCAATTGAATGCTTTTAAAATTAAGCTTAATACATTTTAAATAATGAATGATTTTTTATATTTCAATTGAAAGATTGATTTAATAATTTAATATACACATATACAACAATGTACTCATACTAAATCTGATATATATATATATATATATATATATATATATATATATATATATATATATATATGTATATATATATATATATATATATATATATAAACAAAATAAAATGTCTGCTAATATTACTAATACAATAACAAAACTTAAGTATATTTCAAATAATGTTAAACAACTTATAACATAACATAAATAAAAAATCATAAAGAAATACTTTTGATTATATTCATAATCCTGATGAACTCAATTCAAATTTCAAAATGTAATCATCTACTACTAACCAGAAACACATGTTAATTTAAGTATCCTATAATTCATTAATCTTAACATTTGCTGTCTATTTATTATTGTATTTTTATATCTACTAAAAAAAATTGCCTCCTTAATTTTTTTTTATTAGCTTTCTCTTGACCTAAAATTTCTGTTTTTAATATCAAAATCAAATTTAAATCCACTCTATTAATAAAGCCATAGATCTCAGATACTTTTAATGATACTAAGACATCAGCACAGTCCAAATTTAAATTTTTAATTTTATCCACAAAATCAAATGATGACACTACAGAATATTCTCCAAATCCAAGTAAATCCTGTAAAATTTTAGCTATATATTTACTAATCTTATATGTAAAAGACCCTCCAAAATCCAAACTTGTTCTAAGTGGATAAACTTCTTTATGTAATTTTACATTAGCAAATGCATGTGGACAATAGCACTTGAAGGATATAATGAATAGTACACATTATCACATTCATTTATTCATTGCCTTTAATAAAATGTTATTAATAATTTTCATCCCTTCTGAATCAACATTATATTTATTAATCAATTTTAAATGTAACTTATCCATTTTTAATCTAACTCCTTGAACATATTCATTATTTGACATTAAACACATCTGTAAACCTTTATCTTTCTTTAAACAAATCAATTTATATTTCCTTAATTGCCTTTTAAATAAACCAATAATTTTTTCCCATGGATTATCATATTTACTAAAGTTTTGTAATTTAACATTCTTAACAATTTTGTTAACTCATCTGCAGTTATTAATTTTCCATCATAAGAATTTTGAACTGATGATATAATCTACAGTTTAAATCATCCACTATATCACCCACATATTTTGAACTAAATCTCAACACATTCTTTTGTATCACATGATCATTCTTTTGTATTAATTTTAAATCATATGACGACAAATTAACATAATTTACACTATGATACATCATTGAATACTTTTTGTGAAATAAAAAAATCAACCTTTTTATCAAATTTCTTCTTTTCATTAATATAAAATTTATCAAAATAATTTTGACACATCTTTTTAAATTCAAAATAATATTCAAAATCATTCAATTCAATAAAATGATTAATAATTTTAAATACTTCCAAATATTAAATAAATCTTGCTTATTTCTTCTAATAATTTCAAGCAATGTCTTACATTTTACTTCAAAAATAAAATTAGGCTTCAAATCCAGTGATTTATTATATTTAAGGCAGTAGCAATTCGAGAATATTTTAAATCACTTACAATTTTTTAAAAATTTTAATCGACATTTTGTTTTAATAATCTTTAAACATATCTTCTTCCATTATTTAAACAACCATATCTTATTCATATATTTTATATCCATCATTCATGTAACACAATAAAACAAAAGAAAATAACTGCTAATATTAATAATACGATAAAAAAACGTAAGTATTTTCCAAATAACGGTAAACGACTTATAATTTAACATAAATAAAAAATTACAGAGAAATATTTTCGATTATATTCATAATCATTATTAATTCAATTCAAATTTCAAAATGGAATCATCTACTACTAACTGGAAACATGTGTCAATTGAAATATCCCATAATTAATTAATTTTAACATTTTCTGACTGTCTATTTATTATTGTATTTTTATATCTATTAATAAAAATTGCCTCCTTAATTTTACTTTTTTCATTATCTCTCTTTTGACCTAAAATTTTTATGTTTTCCATATCAAAATCAAATTTAAACTCACAATTCCTATCATGATCATAAAAAACAGATTCAGTATATAACTTCACTTCATTATTTCCATCACTATATATCTGAACATTTTTCAAAACTCTTTTACACAACAATTTATGCTCTTGGTACTTTGGTTCAATGAACCAATAATGAGATTTATATATCAGTTGCTGATTGGTAATGTCCAGTTTTCTATTGATTATGCATTTTTCTCCATGTATAATTTATGTGCTGCCCAGTATTTTATTTTATTTGTAATTGGGTTTTCTTTTATGTCAATTACTTTTTGAATATTTGTATATAAAGAACTAATCCATTTGTTATTAGTTGGTGGAGGATGCTCCATAGAGGTGATGTCTTCTTTGAGTGATATGGTTGGCTATTTATTTATTATATTAAATAGTGAGTTATAGTTATTTTGTATAATTAGGGTTCTAATAAAATGGAGTGAAAGGCCATTAAGTCTTCTTGATATTTGTAATGTTCAGAGAGTGATAGCAGTGACCTTTTGTCTTGAAAACAGTTTAGTACAAAAGGCATTTGCTTTTTGAACAAATTTTCTGGGTGGGCATATCCCTGACAGAAAGTAGGTGATTTTGAGAACACCAGCAAGTTGAGTAATGTGACCTTACCTTGTTGTAATAAGATATATATTCTGGTAAGTGAAATGTTTGTTCATTGTATTGAGCTTAGTAGTGATTATTCAATTTGGTGCTTCATCAATCCATTTGATTTGTAAAAGTCAAAACCTAGAAATTTTTGCAGATTTACCATAACATTTGATTTTATTCTCTTTCCATTCAGCAATTTTTACATGGCTGATTTGGTCATGTTAAATTTCAATTTAAATTGTTATATAAATGGATAAAATTTCTTCTAATTTAGGTATATACTTGCTGGAAGAGAGACAGATAAGTACATCATCCATATAAATGATGTGAGCTATCTAATAATGGGAGGCACATATACTTCTTGAAGTGACCTCTTAATCTCTCTCATCAGCAGATTGATATATGCTATAATAGTGCACTGAGTCTATATCCCTGAGGGATTGAGATGAAAGGATCAAACCCAGGGGCAACTTTGCCATTTATCATGATAAATATGGATCTATTTGTTAGTATGTTGGCAATCATTTTAAGGTAGACCCTTGGCATCTAATATTCTTGGAGGATCTCTATGAGGATGTTTGGTCTGATGAAGTTGAATGTCATCTTGATATCCAGTTAAGTGATGATTGGCTTAGACATTAATTTGGTTCTAATATAATCCAGAAGAAGCTTTATTTGACTGATAGCATTAATTGATGACTCCCCCACCTAGAATATTGATCATTAGAAATAAAGTTGAGGATTTTGTTTTGTATTTGATCTTTGATTAGCTGCTTGATTATTTTTATTAACAGGGGGATCATTGAAATGAGTCTTAGGTTGTTTAGATCAGAGGCATCTTCTCTCTTTTTAAAAATGGAACAAGGAATATTGGGTATAGGTTTTTGATCTCCCTATGACCCTGTGTGAGGTGGTCAATCATGGCTTTAATTATGGGTGCCAAGAATTTTTTCAAATGAAGGAGAACAAATTTGGCTATTCTGTGTGCTCCTGTGTGAATTCTTTCTGGAGATGGCTAATCTTAAACCATGATTATGGGTGCCAAGAATCTTTCCAAATGAAGAAGGACAAATTTATATATTCTGTGTGCACTGGGTGAATTCTTTCTGGAAGACTTCTAATCGTAAACCATATCTTCTCCAAAGTTATAGCATGAGAACTATCCAGATCAAGATAAATGGCCTCACTGATGTCTTCACTCTTTTCCGATTGAAGTCTTGCTTGAAAATGCTACTGAATAGTATTTATCATCTCTGGACCTATTAGTGCACTGTCTTTTATTGTTAATAATTGTGAAATGGCTTTCTTATTTCTTGCCCCCAGTGCCCATCAGATGTAACTATTAGACCAACACTACTGGTCTGACAAAAATCTTGAAGCCCGTTTGATGGATAATATTATGCCAGAGATCTCTCCCATTCTTTATATTGATTTTTGAGGTCAAAAGACCTTTCAAAAAATTCAGTATTTGAGGTGGATAGTGTGGTTGCTTTAATTTTATTGTCTATTGAGTCTAAATCTGTGAGAAATCTTATCAGTCCTTTTTGTTAAATGTAATTTCACTGATTATGTATTGGAGAATGGTGATGAATGAGAACTAAGTCTCTTCCACTGGCATTCTCAGGATGTCAATTTTATTGAAGCAGATATAGGCTTTAGAGAATAGTTTTTCTGGAGTTGTTTGCTTAAGTAGCATTCTAATAATTCTGTCTATTCCATCAATGATTGCCCTTCTGATGTCAACTTCCAGACCTATATTTAGAGCAAGGTGTTCAGAGATGGAGACAGTCCAGAATTTACCATCAATCTTAAAGTGAAAACTTGGTGAGTAATAAATTAGGTCAATAAGTGAAGTGGTCTTTTTTGTATAGAAGGAGAAGACATTGTTGGGGAATAGGCCTTCTCCACACATGAGCACTCTGTTGAGACAGTGAAGATACTTTTTATTAATTTGTCATATGTTATGTTGAAGTTATCCTAATAATTATTGGGGGGATTGATTGGATGTGATGACTGAGTTTATGATGTTGATCATGTTTCTAATTAAGTTTTGATAATTTTTTAAATATAGGTAGATTAGATTGATCTGAAATTGATGATAGGTTAAATGTACAGTTAAACAGTTTGAATCAAGATGTAACATTCTAAAGCTAATAGGAGGGTCTAGTCTGAAATTGATTAGAATTGCCACTCCTCTTGTGGCAGTCATTGAGGTTGAGCAATTGAAATAGCCAAGATTTTGAAAGATTAGATGAATTTTATGATTTGAATTATTATGAATTTTAGTTTCGATCATGCATATAATATTGGGTTTATGTTTAGTAATCCAATCTTTTATTGCATGAACACTATTAAGTGTGTCAAGTCGATGAACCTTAATCCCAAAGAATTTTAGCTTAACTTAATTCATATTTCATGATATACCCTTGAATTGGCTCATTAGCTACTTATTAGCCATTTTCTATTCCATCACTGCGATTCTAAATTTTTTCCTCTGTTTCCATTCAAATAAATATTCAATAAATATTTTGTATATAGATTATATTCTTCAGTTGATTAGATGTCTAGCTGGGATTTGTTTGATTTATTATAGATATTTAGCCCTTAAATATAAGCTCATCTTTTTGTTCCTGATGATCTTGAATTTTCTTTTCTCTATTAATCATTGTATGACAGCCCCTGGTCTCTAAGGTTGGTGAATTTTTTTTTCACTTTCATCTTCATCACTACTTTGGCTTAGATTGGGTGGAAAGATAGTGTCATAGCACTTCTTCATTCTCTTTCTTGTCTCTTTTTCTTTTTCATTTTTTCCATGGGACCATTTTTATAGGAATCACCTGAGTTTGACATTTTTTCAACCTCTTCATGGACTAGAGAAGACCATGTAGAGTCAACTTCTACATCACTCTATGTCATAAAGTTATTGGGATGTAATTAGTTAATCTTTTATCTGAGCCAGGTTCACTATCACTTCAGGTATATTACTGTTTACCTGTGGGTCATGGTGATGATTATATTGCTAGATAGTTTACTGGTTTGGTCTATTGATTCTTCTTATTCCAGGCTTCATGAGTCTGTGAATTGTTGTTTCACTTATCTCACTGAGTAGGAATTACATTTCAGTGGTTGTAGTATTACATTTGTAGAATTAGTATCAGTACTCATGCCATTTTGCTGTTGATTTCTGTTTCCATTCTGAGTCTTATCCAGTTGGATGAGATTGATCCAAGATATTTTTATTTATTTATCTTGCATGTTTATTGTCCTTTTTTGTGCATCTATGTAGTCTATTTTTTGTGCCACAGTTTTTACATATTCTGGCCTCTTTGCTAAACAGTAAAAGCATTGAGGTGCTACACCATAAAAAGTGACAACCATTGGTGAAACACATAATTAGATCACCATCAAGATGTCAATGGAGTGCACCCCCTTATTTAAGCTGATGGAGAAGGTAGCTGTACTTGAGAGAATTTGTCCATTAGTCTTGTGGTCATATTTATATTTGAAGTTTGTTATTCTACTAAATTCGCCAGTGATGTTTTCTAAGTCTGTTTGTCCAAATCCCATTAAGCAATTCTTTATTGTTCCAGCTAGATTGATGGCTCTATTGATGTCTATAGTGAATAGTATTTTCCCTTCCAAACTTCTTATTGTGTTACTGAAAGCATTCCATTGAGCATAGGTTTAAACTCTACCACAATATATCTGTCATTCCGATTGGTAAGAATTTGGTTAATACCCATCCAGATGTCTTTGTTCATCACCATGTTGTATTTATCGATTGGAAATTTGTATAGGTTATTTTGTTGATTAGTTATGGCTAGTATTAAGGTTTTATCATTAATGTAATTAGAGAATGAGTTTAAGAGCAAATCAGGAATGAAATTATTAAATCTTATATTAATGTCTGGTATTATTCTTTTGAGATCTGTTTGAAATCATTTCAAGTTGAGGGTCTTTATCTGCATTAATATCAATGATGTTGAGAATGGAAATTTTCATAAACATAGTAAATAATCCAATTTAAAAAAACTCTAAATAAGAAATCTTATGCTAAGGCTATGATTACAAAAAATGAAATTTATCAGGAAAATATACTATCTTTTAATTTTCATTTTTTGTAATCATAGCCTCAACATAAGATTTCTTATTTAGAGTTGTTTTTTTAATTGGATGATTTACTATGTAAAATTTGATTCTTGTTTAAATAATTTTTTTCTCTAATCTTAGTGTGTTCAAATTCATCAAGATTTTTAATTAGTATTTTTTTCTTTATTGTGATCATTTGTAACTTTATCTTTAGAGTTATCACCCTCTAGCTGTTTTTTCCACTTTCAATGATAGGAATTTCCTGCCTTATTATATCCTTTCCAACCTTAGTTGAACTTAAACTAGCTTTTTGGAAGTTTTGTGTTTGTTTGTAAGAGTTGGAAAATATATTTTGTTTTATATTTTAAGTCATTAGTACAGAATCTCTGTTCAAATCGCTGTTCATTTTGATTATACTTATCAGTCTCTAATGTTTTAAAATAACTTTCATCCTCTTGTTTTCTTTGATCTGTACAATAATTATCATTTTTTGTTGAAGAGGGATTAGAAAAGTTATTATGAGAGGCTAAGAGTTGAGATTTAGATTGTTCTGTGTCTTTTAAAAAAGTTTTATTATGGATTTTGTAAATTCTGAGATTTTTATTATTACTATTATGAGATTTTATATACTAATTCCGGTTCTTAAACAGCAAGCAACATGAACAATAGCTCTCCTCTAAAATTGAAATCAGCAGGAAAGGGTGTCAAACCCCATTCCAAACCCCTAAATACAAGGTAAGAGAAGTTTTATATATTTAAAAATGGAATGTGACAATGATATAGATAATATACATAGCAATTCAAGCTTAAAATGTGACACTCAGTCGTTCAACAGAAACGATGGCCGAAATCTTCCTAGCTATAATAACAAATCTCAGGCTCCAACTGAGATCAAAAACCTTCCCATTAGCAATACTAAGTACCAAATAATTACTAACAACATTAAAATGCAAGAAATTATACAAACTTTGTCAGTCATAAGCAATAGCATTGGTCTCACATCGAGCGAAATAACAGCCAATATTAATAATACATACGAAAACAGAAACAACACTCACCATATTTCCCAAATTTCTTTAAGAGACATAAATAAACACAATTCATCCACAACTGCGAAACTCAGAATAATTTGAAAAAAAAATATATATATAAGCAAAATTTCATCTGAAGAAAGTGAAAAAAATCTTTTAAATCACCAGAGGTCATCCAATTCGCTGCTGTAACACCAGAGACTGTCAACAGTATTTCAGGGGGAAAAAATGAAATAATAGATAATAAAAAAATCAGCAAAACCCATTCACAAACAAATAAAAATTTCAAACTAGATGAACCTTTAATATCTACATCGTTCGAACATTTCGAAACAGACTCACAAATCCAAACCCTTCCAAAAAAATCTATATCCTATGCTAACGCTTTAAGTATCAACAAAGACGTTAAAACTGCGGAGACTAACTTGGTCAGCAATATTATTGAAATGCTTATAGGCATATCAGAATATGAAAGAGAAATCACAACAGAAGATAATCAAAACCCCCAATCAATTAAGATATTAGATTATAATAATATTACTGATGAAATACATCAAAACATAAACGATAATTTCAACAAAACTATTCCAAACATGCTCTATAAATTTTTCCAAAAATTATTACAATGACAAAACTCTAATCCTAGCAATAACGAATGAAAACTTATCATTATACAAATTCCCCATGGAGCATTTATATTCCATAATTAAATAAAATGATTTGGAGTTGGGAATTTATCAAATACTAACTCACCCTAATGACAGATATGTGGCAATAGAATTTAAGACCTGGGCAGACAGGCTCCAATTTAAAAACAATATTAAAACATTGGGAAATAAAATACTTTGCACTGTAGAAATGAACAGACCTATGATACTACAAGGGAAAATCAAAAACTGCCTAACAAGATTCACTGAACAAGAGCTCCAAAATATCCTCAATTTCTATGGCACTGTTTCAAAATTTAAATTCCTCCCAGACCCCATCTTGGATGGAAACATAATATCAAACACAGCAATCTTCTCACTAGCCATGAAAAAAAATGTTTCTCCCACTGAGATCCCTACTGTAGTTAATGCAAGAGGTTCACCAATGGTCTTAACATTCAGGTGGGTGCAGCCTCAGTGCTTTGACTGTTTACAAAGGATACACTTTACAAAAGACTGTTTGGCACATATCTGCACTATCTGCAATCAAAGAAAGGCAAGTTCCACTGCTGCAGTAGAAAAAATATAGAAACAACAACAACTACAGACACCAAACAATCATCTAAAACAGACAATAATATTGAAAACCACACTGATAAACACAGGTCTACAAAATTAAACTACCCTGAATCTATAGACATAACTCTCACAGATGTAACACCAGACCACATAATATCTAGAGATGAAGATCAAGATGATAATCTTTTCCAACAAACTGATATGGAATTCCACAACAATACAAACAAAAATAGAAATGATAAACAAAACAACTACATCAAGAACACCTCATCTCATTTCAAACCAATACACAGATAATATTTAGCCAATAAACAGTACAACATTAGAAAAAAATAGGCTATAAATCAATTCTTGGCAATCCTTCAGACTTGAAGTCACTTCCAATAGAAGAAACAGACACCAGAATCAAAATAGATAAAAATAACACCCAATCACCTTGAAAGTCACTAAGTAAATAAAATAAATAACTCCACATCCTCAAAAAGAAAGTAGCAAAACCAATAAACCAAGGAAAAAATCAACACATCACACACCAAAACTCCAAACCTGGGGGAAAAGGATGGTTTGTCTGGACATTGGAATCAGGATCTTTCATGAGAAGTAGAGCTAACATGACAAACTATACCAAATATTAATAAACAGATATCAGATGTTCCAGATAAATCAAGCTGAGATGACGATATGGATTCTGGGTTTATAGCACAACTATCTACATTAAAACCAGATTCACAAGAATCACAAAGTAAACACAGAGTGACATGGGAAAAAAAAGGACAAACTCTGAGCACTCTGATACTGATTCAGCACCAATGGAAGATGATCCCTATTTGGAATTACCAGATTCTATGGAAAATGAAGACCTTCCAGTACTCATGGAATCAAATCAACTTCAACTCTCATTGGAAGAAGCATCAGATCAAAAAACCAAATTATAGTCATTTACTTCCAAATTCTCCCTGAGACCATGGGACAAAATTACCAGATTCTTTGGAAAATGAAGACCTTCCAGTACTCATGGAATCAAATCAACTTCAACACTCATTGGAAGAAGCATCAGATCAAGAAAACAAATTATAGTCATTTACTTCCAAATTCTCCCTGAGACCATGGAACAGCTTAGGGGGCAGGGACACTATATTATGAACTATAAAATTGCAGGGATTAATGTCCGTGATCTCAACTCGTTGTCCCATGCTCATGCAATTAGGAATTGGATAAGCATTAACTTTCGCCACATTCTTCTGATGGGGAAAACCAAATTCCATAATAACACTGATACTAAAATAGAAACATTAATTATCACCATGGGCTTCACTAAATTTTCAGTTGGACATTCAGCAGCTGGAGGGGTTGGAGTATTAATTAATAAAAAATTTCCTCCAAACATATTCTGTATACTCTATTTGGATAACAACTTAATCTTATTAGAAACAGACTATTGGGGCTACAGCATAAATCTAGCTTATATATACACTTCAAACAATTCTACTATCTATCACAAAATCATTCAGACTTTAAATGCTATCCTTAGCAACAAATCAGGCTCTTTACCTATATTGGGAGATTTTAACACCACATATGGTCGCTTTAACTTAAAATTTCTTCCACTGATAAACAGAAACTTGATGTGTGGGGAAGGATTCCTTCCTCCTGGATCCTACTCCTTTTACACCAAATCCCACCAAACCCTAATAGACCTATTATATTATTCACCAGATTTACACTTTCATCTAAATGCAAAACTTTTACCAGTTTCATTTTCAGACCATATGGCCCTTGTAGTTACTCTTGAAACCATGGCTGGCCTCCCAACTCCAGAGGCTCTTCACCAAACCATGCGGATGGTAACAAAATCAAACATGACAGAGGCCATAGTGTCCAAATCTTTTATATATTTTCCAAAATCAACATTCTTTCAAGACCAGCTAAAGAAACCTGGTTTTCATTTGTAGGCATCCTACAGACAATGTTAAACACCACACCATGAAAGCCAAAGGCCCTAATGGCCTCTTCAGAGATCTTCTACAAATAGAGAATCAGCTTCAGATGCTCCAAAGTCAACCTATCAAAACACAAGATATATATAGTCTTAAAAATCTATACTGATCAAGACAAAAATCCTTGGCGGAATACCTATCCATTAGGAAAGCCAAAATGCTATTTATCTCAACAACCCCACTAGACAAAAAACTACTTGAGATGGGCACTTGGAGGGAAAAATAACAAAACCACTCCCACCTCCATCATTGCAGATGGCATGATGAACACAATAAAAGAACTCTTCCGGCAAAGAATGCAAAACACAATCTTCAATGGTACCCAATCCTGGTCTAATGTTGATCCACAGGCACCACATCGGATCACAGAAAACCTACTCCAACAGAAAATATCTTCCCTTCCAGATGGTGTACATCCTGGATTACATGGGATTCCCAGATTCCTAATCCTACACCTCAGTCAATTTGCAATTCCCATAATGAAGAAGATGGTGGATTACCTAGCAACTGGTAATAGAGTGATACCTAACCTTTACCCAGTGGCACTGGTTCCATTTATAAAAAAAATCAGGTTATGGATCTCTCAAACATCAGACCTATTTCCATGACACCCCTTTTAATTAAAAATTGTAGAGTCTGTGATCAAAGACCTCATCCAACCAAAGGTCTTAAAGCACATATCTAACAACCAATACACCAAGAAGGGATCTTCTACTGCACATGCAATGGGCAACATAATCTCCATCATTGATTATGTCAGAATCCACTGGAAATCAGGGCTGATAGCTATTCAACTGGATATTGCTGCAGTATTTGACTTAGTACATATAGACATACTCTTAAATATTTTGGCTGAGTATGATGTTTCTGCAGCTGCTGTCCAGATCATAAGCAATTTACTATACAACATGGAAATTTTTATCACTATGGATGGTAACATCATCTCTGGATTAAACTGACACAAGCTCTCCCTCTCCCCTCAGTGCCCTATACTTCATCACGTATATAAATCCTCTCCTGATGGTTTTGGAAAAAAATCTACCAGATCTCTTTATACCCAATTTAAACAGAGAATTCAACATGTCTGCCTACATGGATGATGTAATGATCATCCTACCATCAAGAAAACATATTCCTTTGCTACAAACAATATTAAGCCGCTATACTGAGTAATACAGGCTGCAATTCAACCCCAGCAAGTCTGCCTCCTGGCACATTCTTTCAGGAAGGAAAATCAACACCCTCTTCTCTGCTAAATCACAGAGATATCTTGGGTTTTCCATCTTCAAATCTACCACAGCAATGACCAAAGAGATTTAGGATACCATCCTGGAAACAACAAACAAATTCATCACTTCCTTGTCACAAGTCTACCTTTCCCTCCCTGTCAAGGTAGCACTAATTAACATGAATGTGATGCCAAAATATCATACTTTCTTCCATTTATCAAATGCAACAAAAGCTTCATAAATAAAATAAAAGGCTTGTGCTCAAGGCTTTTCTAGAGAGGTAAAATGGTCGCGATCAGCCTCAAAGGCACTCAGTGACCAAGAAAGCTAAATGGTCTTGCTCTCCACTCCATTCAGGCATTGATTTACCAAAAAACCCACAATGTCTTACACAACTTGATACCATCATATGGTTTTAACACAATTCTCCAAAAATCTTTGCTTCAAAAGGTAACACCCACTGACCAACCCCCACCAGACAGATAAACATGGATCACTAGAAACACATCTTATCAAACAGCATTGCCCAATAACCGACTCCACATTCGATTCTAAAATATCATTATGGCAAGTATACACAATCCTCCATCCAATCTTACATCCTATAATCAACACATTTTATTACAATAATCAGAAACTGGTATCCAACTTTAAAAGATGGTGTCTAGAGGCCAAATACCTAGACTTCCTCATTAAATACAACATTAACAGACTACCTACTAATCACTTCCTCTTTTACAAATGAGGTCACATCATAGACCCTACTTGCAGCATTTGCATGAATGGTGATGAGGCATCAGAACACCTCTTCTCACAATGTATGGGATTCAGAGTGATCCGAGAAATCATACTCTCCACCACCACGATAGATTTCCAACTGATCTCATCTCTGAAGGATAGTATCAATACTAAAACCTATCCAATAATACATCTCTCAATATTTTTGAACTATGCCAAATGGGTTACACATTGTAAACTAATTATGGAACACCCACAACCTACTATAAAACAGGTTTTTCCAAAACAATGATGAAAATCCAGAAGAGAGACCAACTCCTGGCATCATCAAAAACATTTGAGGACACTTGAACAATATACAATATGCCAAACTAACAACAAAAAAAGGGGGGAGGGCTATCAATCAGATAACAAATATGTGAAAGATTTAATATTCACACCATACTGCACAACATAGACTCATCAGAACCCAAATGGAAATAACAAGATATTTAGAACAACAATGTAAACCTCAATTGTATGGTTACACATCACTGTATACCTTAGAAATAAATTATTATTGAAACTATTATGAGATTTAATGGCAGCCATTTTATCATTTTCGATAGTGACTTTCTTATTCTTGTTTGAGGGAGATTTCAAGGGTTTTCTCCCTTTCATGAATTAATAAGTTCAAAATAATTCACCAACTTTTGTTTAACCCACTGTTATTCTTCCCCACTATTTCTGTAACTTTATAGGATCTCAAATGTTTGATGTGAACCACTTAATTGCCACCTGGCATTTGTCCATCTTATTAGCTTTTTAAAAGTTTATATTATTAGTTTTGATAAACATTAAAATTAAGTATAGAGCTCTCATTAATCTTACATATTATACCTTTGAATGGGTTTAATGACTGATATAATAGACATATATCATGGCCATGGGTTTTTTATTTGTGCTAACTATTGGATGCATTAGGTCTGCTCGAGGTGTTGTTTACTATTAGCTTGATACAGTTTTGGTATCAAGTAGACATGGAATTTTGAAGCAAGGGATCCTCTAGACTTTAGGCCAGGATAAAGGCATCAGTGATTGTATCTGCTTAGCAATGTAAATTATTATCACAGGTAAAAACAAACACATGATAATACATTATTCAACAGCTTTCTGGATGTTTGTGATATGCCACTCAATGAAGAACACATAATTCCTTTTTTGCAGATTAATATTGTTTATGGATTATGAAAATTAGAGTGCTGTATTTATCATTGAGTGGTATATCACAGAGAAAAATCCAGAAAGCTGTAGAAAAAAAGTTTAACCAAGTGTTTGTTTTTATCTGCAGGGAAAATTTAAACCAGATGCACTGCTAAACAGATAAGTTGCCAATGCCTTTTTCCTAGCCTAAAGTTGAGAGGATGCCTAAACACTGTTCCTACATGATACCAGGACTCTAGCAAGCTAACAAGAAACCAACACTTCAACCAGACCTAATGGATCTCATAGTTAGTAAAAGTAAGAAACCCATGACCATGGTACACACCTACTATATCACTCACTAAACCCATTCAAAGGAATAATAGGTAAAATTAATAAGAGCTCTATACCTAACTTTAATGAACTAATAATATAAGCTTTTAACAAACTAATAAGACAAATGAACTAAACAATATTATTGCTAACATAATATCTGATTAAATTTTCTAATTAAGATTACATGTTATAAATTTCTATTCTATATAATGTTGTATCTATAAATGTTAATGTTTAATAATAGGGTAGTTTTTAATAAATAATTTTGTATCTTTAGGATGGTGTAATTAATTGTTTATTAAATCTATGTGCTAAATTAAATTCCAGCAATCTTCATTATTTAGATTCTTCCATGTATGAAGGCTATTACATGTAATTAATTTACTAAAGCTCCATAGGTAGAAATCTGATAACGAAATACTGTAATTAGAAGGAACAAGAAAAAAATCAGTCTTTATTAATTAACTTTGTGATAGCATGTTCAGTTATTATGTTTACTGAACACTGGCACCTAAAACAAATAAATAAAAACTGTCATAAGTTATAGTTCTCTTTTATATCACATATAATATGACTCAAGGTTAGATTGACCAGGAAATATAATCACATTTTCCTTAATACTAAGCATTGTGATTCATTTATTCATTCGCAAAGACTTTATATTGTGTTGGAAATGAAAGTATTCATTTATTATTATTAACATTCGCAAAAAGCGCATGTACATTAGCTTGAAAGGCTAATCTTTAGTTTAATACTTCCGTATTAAATTAAAAAGGAGGAAGAAATGTGATCTTATCACAAACATTAATCTGTTATTTTTGTATGTATAGTGTAAATGATTCAAAACCCTTTTAGTAGCGAGGATCTATATAAATATAAAAAAATAACAGATGAAAAAGCTTTAATCCAGTACAATATATAAATAGGAGATTAATGTTAGTAAAACAAAATCATAATAACATATAATTAATATTCATACAAATTATCCTCTTTTATTTTCAATAGTTCATGTTATGAATTTAGGTACTTGCAGACATTTTGCAGAGCAGTTGGTATAAACATATCTATGTTTGCTGGTCTTTTGTGAAGCTTCTCTGAGATTGTTTTTGCTGATTGAACTGGCCTCCATTAATGTGTGCTTCAATTGCTTTTGGTTCTTCTATTTTGATGTATGAGCACTATATAATAGTATTTCTCTTGCTGAATTATGCTGATCTTTTTGACAAAGCTGCAGGATACATTGAACTTAGGCAACATACAGTTTGCATATAACTGAATCGAATGAGCAATGGAATGGTTTTATATTATTTTATGGTTTCTTCTCTGTATTTTACAATGGAACCCAAACTCAGCTCGATTGTCTAAAATGAAATGGATGGGGTGCTTTTCTGCTCTACCATGATACAACATCTGATTATAATACTATTTTAATAGTGATTCCAATGAAAAAGAATGAATTATTGATTGAATGATCAAAATTCAATGAATAAACACAATCTTCTGAGAAACTCCTTTTTGTAGGTCAATGAGTTGGCTTATCTATAAAATCAATTTTCATTATGGTTAGATTTTATAGTTCCATCCATTAATTGTAAATTAGCTCTAAACTTCGCTGTGGTCTGTGGCTTACTGATGAATTACAAACTTTATAAACATTAGTTTTTAAAAGGGATTATAATAAAATAAAAGGTAACTTAAGATATCAATGTCCTAATTATCAGATCTGATAATCTATATTTTAATTACTTGTATAAAAATATTATTTCCACTCATCTAATTGTTAACTTTACAATTGGTAATTAATAAAAACTATTTTATAAACTTTGTTTAAAATTATTTCAAATTAATTTAGAATTAATAAGACCATATATATATATATATATTCATGCACATACTTATATATACATTCTGCCAGTAAACAAAATGTTTTAAAAGCTTTTGGTTTAAAAATTAACAAATTGTTAAATGATATACTTAAAGTGCATATATATATATTGTTCAATGATATACTTAAAGTGCATATATATATAGTTTCAATATATATATATATTTCTAGATTCTTGAATAATTTTTTTAAACAATTTGTTGATTTTGGTCATTATACAGTTTCTTTTTCTTTTGAGACTTTTGATAAGATTAATAATTTTAAAATGAAAAGTAATTGAGTATTTGGCAGTTTAGATATTGAGAATATGTATCAGTCTGTTAATAGGTTAAGCGGTTTTGATGTTTTTATGTCTGTGTTGGTTAACCAGGGTTCTTTATCAAAAAATAAAATTAAAGTAATTAAAAATTTGCTTTTATTGTTGGAGAATTCTATATATTTTACTTATAAAGATAATTTTTATAAAATTAAGGAAGGGATAATAGGTTATATTATTTTTCCTTCAGTGTGTTCTGTTTATATTAATTATTTGGAGGAGGAAATTATTATTAAAAACAATTGTTTATATTTAAAGTTATTTGTTAGATATGTAGATGATTGTTTGTTTTTAGTTGAGAATGATAAATTGAAGAAACTTATAAATGAGTTTAATTATTTTGATCCTTCTATAAGATATGTGTTAGAAAAAAGGAGGGGGGGTTAGATTTTGTTAACATAAATTTTTTAGATCTTTTGGTGATTAGAAATGTAAAGTCTAATTGTTTATTATGTAGTCATTTTGTTAAAAGTAAAGAATTAAGATCTATAATTAAACCTGATAGCTATCAGTCTGTATCTCTTAAAATAGCTGCTTTGAGAAATTACTGTTATTAAAATAAGAAATTAAATAATTCTAGTGGGGTAGCTTTGTTTCAGAAAGGTCAATTCTATAAAGAGTATTTGAGTATTGGCTACTCTGATAAATTTGCTAGAAATATTTTATTTAATAGTAATATTTGTAAGGATGTAAAAGATAAAGAAAATATGATATTATTTCTTTGCCATTTAAATGGTCTTTTTATAAAATTGTATGTAAGAATAGCAATTTGTTTGAAAAAAAAATTGCTTGGAAAAGAGGTATTACTTTGAATAATTTATTAAATAATATAAAGGAAATATCTGATAGGAAGACTATTCCTGGTGTAGTATATTTTATCCCTTGTTCTTGTAAGGTTTACATAGGTCAGAGTAGTTGGAATTTAAATGAAACAATACAGGTTCATAAAAGTAGGGTTAAAAATAATATCTTAGTTCTGCTTTGTATATCCACAAAAAAGATACAGGCCACACTATTAATTTTGATGAAGCTAAGGTTGTCTTCTTTGAAAGAAATGAAATCAAAAGCAGAATTAAAGAATCTTTATTATTGAAAATTTATTGTTCTAAAGCAATTAACTTATTTAAGAGTTCTTTTAATATTAAGGGTGATGGGAAATAAATGGATTTGTGGGTAATGTCTAATATTATATATATGGTGTAGTTTTTGTAGTTCTTTACACTTGAGAAGTCTGCTTGTAGCAGTGAAACATTTGGTTGTGTTTTAATTTTTTTTTCTTGGCTAGTCTTGATTAATTTTGGATTTGTGGGTAATTTTAATTATATATTGACTAGTTCAGCTTTATGCTTGTAATATATATATATATATATATATATATATATATATATATACATATATATATATATATATATATATTGTAAAGAATAAAAGAGACCCGAAAGTACAGTCAATATCATTCAGGGTACCATTAGATTTACAATCTAGAATTTTCTATTTATATTACTAAATGGTGTTATTTTGTTATGTGGTAAAATGAGGCTGCAAAAGATGTGCAGGTGAACAGGCCTCAAAAATGTATTATGTAATAATCTCTACAGGAAAATTAAGTTTATTAGTGAAGCTGCCCTACCATGAAGACTACAGATTTCACAGCCATCATCAATATTTCTATATATCTACTAGATTGCAGAAAATCACCAAACTCTTTGAAATAATGCAATGACTATTGTATGTAACATTATCCTGGATTTTGTAATGAATAATGAAGAAATTTTAGACTAAATAGATTAAAATACATATTTTCTATAAATTCCATATTTGTATTATAATATAAGTTAATAAAAATATCTTATATAGATTATTAAGCAAATAGCCCTTAATTGGTTGATATTTATAAACTTACATGATAAAAACAATATATATCACTTTTATATACCATCTTGGATCTTTTCAGAATTTTCCAGTAACCCAAACAAAGCTGGTGGCTATACCTATTAAAATAAATCTGTAGTTATGGATGCAAATATTGCAAACATTAAAAAGATTCTGCTCACTTAAACTTATACTAATTACTATACCATTTTATATCTTTGCAATCATATCAGGATTCATTTAATCACCTTTCTGAAAATCATCATCATTCAAATAATTGTACTAAGAAACTAAAAAATAATTTAAGCTAAATATATCGTTAATAGAGTGCATTTTATCAAATTATTTTATAAATTTAAAAACAAGTGTTTCAGTAATTAAATTTCCATATACTCAATTTTATATACAATTAAATATATGAACCATATAAATCTCTCAAATGAGTTACAAATCTTGTGACTAGTTCTAAATATATAAGCAATATATGCTGTACTGAAATTAAATTCTGATTCAAAGCTTTGACAAACAAACTCTGCTTTATTTTAATTAGATTCTTAATAATAAACACATACCCAAATCCACACAAGCAACTAAATAGATATTAAGCCACCCCTCCTACTTTTTTATATTTAATCTAAACAGATATTCATAAACCTGATTCTTTCTTAATATAGACTATGTTTTAACTTATGACTTACTTGGAACAACAGTTATAAAACATTAAAGATCAAAATCTTTTACAATGAGAGTTTTCTGGGGTTTATTATTGATTTTTAAGCCTAATAAGAAAATTACACGGGAATACCCAAAAATAACAGGAACTGTTTCATGGGGGGCATAGTACATACTTCTGCCATGAAATGCCTCTTACAGGATTCCTCTGCATTAGTCTACCAACTATAAATCATTGAGAAAAGTTGTGGTGCAGCATAGTAAAGGTGTTTGTTAAATGTTTTTTGGTTGTTTGTAAATTTTTATGTTAGCTATAAAGTTGGAAACAATGTGAAATTCTGTTTCCTGTTAGGAAAAATAGCAAAAGAAACAGTCATAATGCTTGAATAAAATCACAAGTAAGCAGATATATAGAAAACACAAATTTACAAATGGTTTAATGAAGGCATCAATTTCACCACATATCAAAAATGCATGGCAAATTAAGTCAAATGTTCAAGATGATGTTGATGTTTTTTTAGATGTAAAGAACATTATTCACCCAGATTTCATGTGTAATAATTAGACATTTTACCTACAAGTTTTGAAAGTTTACATGGTATGGTAAAACATTCTGATTTGGAAAAGTGAGAAGTGCAAGCTTCATCATGACAATACATCAGTATACCAATCTTGAGTGTGATACTGTTTTTAAACTCCATGATGCAGTTTACACATCAGCCATATTTACTCAATCTCTCTCTCAGGGTGGCTTTTTTTAATTCCTTGCTTAAAAAAATATCTCAAAAACAAAAAGTTTTGAAGACTTGGGAATACTGAAGCAAAAAACAACAGAAGTGTTAAAATGAATCACTTTGGAAAGGTTTTGGGATTACTTCAATAAATGAAAAACTCAATTAGAACAGTGCACTGCATCAAATGTATAGTACTTCGAAGGACATTCAATTTATAAGACCTAAAATAAATGCACAATTTTTTATTACAAAATTTCAGTTATCCACCTCGTATTAAGAATTGTATGCCTACGTACAATTTCTAATCTTAAAAATTGTGTGATATGTTAAAAATAACTATAGTTAACAGTTACATTGTAAATGTTTATTTAAATAAGATATTAAAAAAAAACAAAACACATAAATATCATAATAACATATTAGAATAGAAAATCTTTAGGTATAAAAAAATTCATTAAAATTATAAAAAAGTCTTAAAAAGAAAGTTTATAAATTAAAATAACTTTAAAAACTTATCTTTGCTTTCCTATAGATAAAATAGTTTGATGTTTAGCAGATTTTACATCACTCTATAACTATGGTTGGAACATATTTTATTATTTTTTTTTGATTTATGCACATTTTTAGAGCTCACATTAGATAAAGTTGAAATATATAATTAAGGATCATATAGTTTTTACATATTACTATTAGTTACTTGAGTTATAATAAGGTTGCTACAATTCAAACAATTTATTTTGTTGCAATGGGGTTTATCGATTAACTTTCACTTGGTAGTTAGTAGTTTAGCACATTGTAGACTACATGTTATTTGAGGCCATTCCTAACGATGGCGATTATTTTGGGAGGAAGAATTCAGGGTAAGTTAGCCTATCACAAAAAAGCTTCCCAGTAATTTAAAAAGGTTCATATGTGCTACACCAGCCTGCAATTTTATTGTGATGACAAAGACAATGATCAGCACAAAGATGAAGAAATAAAAAGGCAAAAAATGAACTAGTTTTCTCTCGAGACTATTTATACAAATTTCTTGTCTCACGGAATTTTTACCTACCCAAGAAAAAATTATAACAAATTTTATATTTGGAAGTAATTAAAATATTCATAATGAGATAATCTATACATTAATATATTTTATACAAAATTCTTTAGTTTTCCTTTGATAACATAAAGTTAGTACAGTAGACATTTTGACCTTAATTACATTACCTTAATTGAAATTAAAACTGCATCTTATTACTTCAAATTAATTAATTCATTAATATTCTCTAAAATAAATCTTTTTATCTTTTATTTTAATAAAAGGTCAAATTTTTCATTAAAAAATATTTTAACAGGGATTAAAGTTTTTTGAAATAAATAAAAAAAAAAAACACGTATTCCCTCTATGTAAAGAAAACTAAAAAAGTTCAAGCTAAATTTATGAATGTGCGCAAATATATTTTCAAAAGTTTACTAAAATATTATGAAAACTGTACTTTGTAGCTTCTACCTGGTTTTACTTTCTTTTAATTTAATTTTAGAAATGGCCTAGTTTTCCCCCTTTTTGCTAACTACAAAAAATAAACTTGGAAATGGAAATATCCATTTAATATATATGTATAAGACATATTTTGCAGGTTCATCCGTGTTAAAAAATTTAAATATTAATATACTGACGTTTCGACTTGATCACACAAGTCGTCTACTGGATAATAAAAGGTAGAAAGACGGTTGTAGGGGCACTGCAATCACTCAGTAGATGACTTGTGTGATCAAGCCGAAATGTTGTAGATATATTAATATTTACATTTTTAAAAATGGATGAACCTGCAAAATATGTATTTTATATATGCAGCCCATGAAAATCTTTGTATCAACATATATAATGGATTTTGCACCAGTATTAGCTTTTACTTCTATTTATCATTTTCAACTACTATTAAAGCCTCTCTTTTACACACATCAGCAGACATTTTTATTTTATTCAAGCATGTCATATGCGATCTTTTTTAGACTTTTATAATCTTGTAGGATTCAGTTTGACTTATACTATCCAGCTATTTACATCTCATTTAACAGTATATCTAACCCAACTTCATTTCTTATAAATAATAATAATAATAATAATAATAATAATAATAATAATAATAATAATAATAATAATAATAATAATAATAATAATAATAATAATAATAATAATAATAATAATAATAATAATAATAATAATAATAATAATAATAATAATAATAATAATAATAATAATAATAATAATAATAATAATAATAATAATAATAATAATAATAATAATAATAATAATAATAATAATAATAATAATAATAATAAGGACTACTTTTGTGCTGAATAAATACAATGTCACATGATAATTATCATTTCTATATTAATTAATATTTGAACTGCTTTTAGCTGTAATAATTTATAACTTTTTACAAATTGAAAAATGATCATTTCCTATTGTATTTTACATTTTTACAACAACAACAATGGTTAGAGTACATCAGTTTCCTTATCACGATCACTTCCTTGACCTGTTGATTTGATGATGGGCAGCAGTGTGAGCTTCCAGACCATTCTTTTTTCTACATGTCTGTACTTGTCCAAAATTGTTAATCTTGTCAATTCCATAATGTTATATATCAAGACAGTCATGAATAATTTTTATCCTCTTCCTCTTAATCCATTCACCACAGTAAAAATGGCATCCTTTCCAAGTATACTTTTCTGCCTATTGTTTTCTCATTTCCAACAATTATCTTTTTATATTTATTTTTAGAATCCATTCATTCATTTCCTTTGCTGTAATTTTGATTATTTACCATTTTCTCCATTTGTTTTTATATCTATTTTATCCAATTCATTTCTTAGCTGTCCAAGATATGGTAAATAGCCTCTATAAAATGTTATTTCAAAAGCATCAATTTTTATTCTCTACTGCATCTTCAATGCTCATGTCTTACATCTATATACTTCAATGAACTATATCAAAGCTTCCAGTAATGTAAAATTTGACCACATCATTATGCCACTATTTTTCCATGCAGACCTTAATTTTGTAAATGATTTTGATGGCAATAGTAATTGTATGTTTATTTTTATATGACATTCTCCATTATGATTTATTCTGAGACCCAAATAACAACTCTAAAACTTGTTTCAGCCATATCCATACTTTTTCATCTCTATTGTTCAACCACTCAATCACATTTCCTTTGGTTTATCTGTATTTAGCCTGACCCTGTTCTTAATAAATGATCTACCAGTTTTTTTAGTTCTTTCTCTGTTGTTGCAATTGTGACTACATTATATGCAAACCACAAATTACATACTCACCTTATTCCAACATAAAATCTATTCTGAAAACTAACTAAAGCTTTTCTCATTTCTGCATTTGCTACAATATTGAATAAAAAGGTGATAATATGCCATATTTCCTCATGCTTTTACCTATTTGAAATCAATCTGAATTTATCCATGCTATTCTAATTCTAGATATTTATCTTTTATATAAGGTATCTGTATCAAATGTGTAGGATATCCCATATCTAACAATACTATCCAGGGTTTATCATGACACCAATTTGTTGTGATAATCTACAAAATAGAGATATAGAAACTATTGACATTCCTTAGCTTTATTGAGAATAATATTCATACTAATTATCTGATCTCTTGTTTCTCATTAAAAACTTGAACTTGCTTATTCTGCACCAACTTATATTTTGTCTTTGCCTGGCCTGTAGTCATCCAAAATTATCCCCACATTATTTTTCTGGACATAAAATGAAAACTATTGATTTATAATTATTGCATTCTTTTTTTCCAGTATTGATATAAATGTTGCTGCAATCCAGCCCTCAGACTAAATTCCACTCTGCCATAAACTGATGATCAATTTATGCAATTTATGTTCAATTGCATCTTTACCTTTTAAAACAATTTTGCCTATATATTTTAATGCAAATTGTTTTTGAGAGGATTGATATTAATTTTATAGAGTAAAGATGTTTCATTCATTATTAAAACTGTATAATGATAAATAATAAGTAGTCATATGTTACATATATAATGTAAATAACAGATTTATACTGAATGAATATAATGTCACATGATAATTACCATTTCTATTTTAATTAGTATTTAAACTGCCCTCTAACTGCCATGTTCAATAACATTTTACCATAAGAAAATGATTATTTACTACTATATTTTAAATCTTTTTATACATGGTTATTTATCCAGAACAATAAGTTAGAGAGCAATCTTAAATTAACCTATAGATTGTTTTTGAAAAGACTGATATTAATTTTTTGAAGTAGAGATTTTTCACTCATTTTTAACCGGTATAATATAGCCACACACACACATATATATATATATATTTGTGGCCACTAAATTAGGCATGGATAAAAAAATATGTTTTTATTTTTGTAACTTGTTCTGATTTATGAGCACCAAAATATTATCAGTATAACTATCTAGTGCATGTTCATATTAAATATCATTACTCTCATTGCAGCAGCTCTTATAAAAAACACATATGAGTTACAGATCATGAAATAAATTTTCATTTTTGTATTGGTAATAATAGAATACTTGATGAAATTATGTTATAAACCAAACAGAATCTACAGGTATTTATCAAATCCAAAATAAAATGAATGAAGGAGAATAAGAACGGTTAATGTAACTGTTAACAACAATAACAACAATATTATTTTGCTACAGAATATGCATAAATAAATATAAAATTAAATTAATAATTAAATGATTAATAAATAAATAAAAAATAACAAAATAAAAGAAATAAATACCCGATGTGATCAACATTCTAAATTTTTATTTATTTAAAATTTTATCCAAATATTTTCTTTTTACAGAGAATTTTATTTTTATATTCTTTAGCAAAAAATAAATATATTGATGATTATTTATATAAGTAGCCAATAATTCTATGTACCACTAATCAAATTCATACACTCTTATAATACAGTAACTTATAATATTTGTAAAACAATAACATACATCATATTGACCACATATTCTAATTACTCATCATATGTGTTTGCTTTTTATCTATAATAAATATTGATTTGTTAAATATTTCACTTATGAAAATGGTTAGAAATTTTGGTACTTTCATATTAGTCCTGCAATGTAGAGGAAATGGCATGCCTTTTTACATCTATGATAAATATGTAACCTTCTGATCATGTCAAATAAACCCTGCGATCTCATCCAATAATGTGATTTGTGTGATAATTTTTTAATTGTCCAGATTTCATTCTGATAAGTTCTTTAGTGCTGTCAATTGCCATTTTCCATCTATTTTTTACTTCCATTTGTATTCATAGTTTTGATTCAATGATTTTTACTTCATTTGTATTAATAGTTTTAAGTGAGTACATGTACTTTTCATTTAAATTTAATTTCCTAAATAATAGTCTATTTCTTTTTTTTTTTTAAAAAAAAAAAAATAGTACAAAATGATGACTGAAATGAATAATGTTTTATAATTTCAAGAAAATATCAAACTGGAGGCCCTAACAAAATTGTTGAAATTGAAGATAGCCTTTTCACAAAAAGGAAAAACCAAGCTGGATGAATTCTTCTTGAACAGCGGCAACTCTCATGGAAGCTATCAAACAAAATGATGAAGAAGGATAGATGATTTATTCACAACATTGAAAGACTTTGGAGTTCAGTGAAATGGCATAAGCAACAGTGAAGAATGTCATGGTACCATCTAGATTCATATTTGGTGGAATTTATGTGGCAGAGATTGTATAAAGATGACAATGTATTCATTTTCATATTGAACAACATCAAGAAAATATCTCCACTAGATTAAACAAATAATAGAAGTGTTCTAATTTTTATTTCCTGTTTTTTTATAGTTTTACTTTTAAAAATAATACATTTAGTTATTACCATTTCTGGTGAAGATCCCATTCAGGCGGTATACTGCACAATCATGTGTTAAGGAAGTGTCCATTTGGGGGGGGGGGATTTTTATTTTAAGTCTCCCTTTTGGGGAAAAAAGTTGATCCACTTAAAATAAAATGAAACAGGCAAATTAATTGTTTTATCATGACAATTCCTGTCATATATCACATGGTAAGTACCGTATATATATATTTTAGATTTTTTTTGTAATATTTTATGGGATTCTGTAATTTAGTGATTGTTTTGTCTGTATTTAAACTTAACATTGGTAAATTGCCAAATGGTGTGCCATATTCTGTGTATTGTTTAAAATGTACTTTTTAGATTCATTTTTGGGTGAAATTCATATTTTTAATATTGTCCCAAATTAATATTCCATGTCATATTTTATATTGTTTGTGTGAAACTCATATTTTTAGTATTGTTAACAATGTACTTGTTAAGATTCACTTTTGGATGGCATTCTTCTTTTTAGTATTAGTCCTGCAACACATATCAGAACTTCTACACATTGTACATGTTATTTGATCAGATCACAAGATTAGAAAGTTATCAGCAAATTGATACGAATGTGAAAAAATGTAGCAGTTCTGATATGTGTTGTAGGATTAATATATAAGTGCCAAAATTTTATATGACTATTTTAAATTCATATGAATAATTATAATACTTCTTATAAATTACATGGGATAAATATATCTCCCAAATATTCTATAAAACATTTGCTTTATCATGATATTTAATTTCATTGTCTTTAAAGTGGAAAATTCTTTATGCTATCAAAAACTCATATACTTCTTAGTTTGGGTTTGTATAAAATATTCGTTTTGTATTTACCTATGTAATGTATAAAATAAACCTGTTATATTCATCAGTAAAATTATTGTGGTTCATGCTTATCATAATCATTGAATAAGTAAAATATCTGTTTCTCTAAGCTGACATAGCATATACAATAGTACTTCTGCTTAACTGAGATCTCAATCCTCAAATATAAAATTTAGTCAAGCATTGGTGGCCTAGCAGTTAGCATAGCTGCCTTCCAAGTAGCTGGCCCAGGTTTGCTTCCCGGTCAACACATTTGACATATAAAAAAAAAATTAATAAAGTCTTAGAGAAAAACTCTTTAATGATTAATCAAATAAATTAATAAATCTTAAACTAAGTATCAATTAAATGTGTCTTTAACAATGTATAAAAATATCTACCTAGTTTCATGAAATAATGTTTATGAGTTTATTATCTCTTAAAGATCACATTCCATCTGGATGCTAAATTAATTTCACTCTAAATTACAAACAATGTTGACAAAAGTATCCTTATAAACATCAGAGCTCTTAAAATAGATGGATTAATTATTTCTTTGTTTAATATTTAGAGTACTTTTAATTCATAGCCTGGAGGGGGGATTTACCCCTTTATTTACATATACATTGAGTTATGTTTAAAGATTACATTTTAAATCTTATTTATTTATTACAATCAAGGTGTTAAAAGACAGATACTGTCTCCAGCTTTGCATAATTGATTATGAGTTTAATAACTAGGCCAATAAACATCACATGACCACCTCCTCTTATGCTTGTGTATAACTTGTTAAAACAGGCAAAACCCACTATATATTGTAACGGAATATAATATTCCGTTACATTATTTTAAAATGAAAATAAAAAGATCGTAAATAAAAATTGATTTATTAAAAAGATAAAAAAATTAAAAACTGAAAAGTAAAAGTTGTTTAATATATATATATATATTGTCGCACAGATAAAAAACAAACTATTTTAAGAAAAAGTATTTGAGAGTATTTTTTTTTGTAAAAAAGTAAAAATATAAAGATTGATATTTTAAAAATAGAAACAATGTTGATTTCTATAATCTTAGAAAATGGAAATGATTGTCTTATTAATTAAATGATTGTTCAAAAGCAAACTAGCACTTGAGGCATTTAAAATAAATTAAATGATCAGATAAAAGAATACAAAGAAATTAAATGACCAATGCAAGCATGAAAATGACAGCACAGACCATAACTGAAACATGAGAGGATTAGTGACATCTTGCTCGTTAAATCCCAAGATATGATGATAAGATGCTAAGAAAAATATAAAAGCAAAATGATTATTATAATTGGATCTGAGAGCTGACTATGAATATGTCGTTATAACAAGCTATATTGCAGATTTTCACGATGTGGAAGTATGCAATAAATTTAATTTTATGGACAACCAGCTGAAGCCTATTGATGACAGTTCCTGACCAAATGCATGGCTAGTAGCGGTTTCATTTCAAAGAAAGACAAAATCTATGAAAGTGAACATGAAGATGGACTTCTAAATCTTCTAAATCCATAAAGTATGAACTCTTGTATCTATCTAATAAGAACTTTCCTAAAATTGCAGTTAATTAATAGCTGAAAATAAGAACTCTTATCTGACTTAAAGAATGCAAATTCAATTGTTAATATTTTTTTTATGCAGATGTTTAAGAAATCATTTCCATTTCATTTTTTTGTGTGTGTATTATGTTTTAACTAAAATGTATAAATTTAAAGTTGGGTATCGATAGCTGCATGGATAAAAATTAATAACTATGTTTAAATTCGTTTATGTTTAGTTTAAGGGATTTTAATTCAAGCTAATTATTTCATAGTTAGAATGATGCTTGTGGAGAGATATATGGGTGTTTATATCAATGTAATGTGAAGTGTGTTTAGCATACAGGGCAACATGCCCAACTGAATTAATGACCCCAAAGAGGCAATCATATCATTGCAATGGTCGCAGACATATTTCCTGTGCAATTGACCCCTTCTAGCTCTGGAGGGATTATAAGTCGGCAGAAGACCACTCTCCCCCATGCGTAGCACTATTTAAAAGAATTATATACATGATTCCTTAGTCAGCCAGATGCACATTCCTGTTCTGGACATGGATCATTTCCTTCAAATAATATCACGCTGTCAGATGCGCATTCCTGTCGGCATGGTTTTATGCTAGCATCTTCATATTGCATTGATTGCAATTATATATCTGGAAGCAGGCATTGGGTTAGCTACAAACTTTTAATCTGAGATTGAATGAATGTTTTGATAAGTTTTTAAGTGGTAAAAATCTATGTAGCCTATCTATACTCCACATGCTAAAGTAAAATATAATTTAAATATCCATCTGTGCGGTCTATTTAAATAGTAATTTGAATTTTTAAAAAAAAATATTAATGTTAAAATCTAAAAATAAATTCATTCCTCAATTTTAAATGTGCGTTAATAAAAATTTATTTGTGTGTTAATTACTGGCAGTGGCTTCTTTTATTTTATTGTTCTAAATATTTAATATATATTTTGAGAATATAAATCTATTAAAACTTATAAAAATGTTTGAATCTCTGCTACTCCATGAGCTAGTGACACTGGGCTGACGGTCATGATTTTACCAGTGCATATCTGTCTACTATATAAATTTTTCTAGGTTCAAATGCCTAGATGGCGCCCTTGTAGTGCAGATATGTTAAGACTCCTTTCAGTGACTGTTAAAATGGTCTGCCAACATGGCATGATCTTTAATAAACCACAAGTGCCCTGAGAATTTTAAAAATAAATCATGCCAGTAAGATTTTTCTTTAAAAATGAGTATAGATATATGTTTTGTATTAACATAAAGTTATAGTTTGAATTTTATGTAAAAAGTACTGCCAGTAAGAAAATTGCACATATGTAGAAATAAATGTGAGGAATAAAATGTAATAATTAATATAAATCATAATTTAATTAAAAAAAAAGCCTAAAATCATGTAACTTCTTTGACTTGCCTAAGTTAATAATGAAATGTAGGGAAAAAAGAACTCCTGAGGGAGGAGGTGTAATCTCAGCTGGGGTGAAAAGGAAAGAATAGTCAGCATTTTTTTCTTGTAATTACTAACCAAAGTTATGTCTTTTCATTAATAACCAAAGTTTTGTCTTTTTAAAAAAATTTAGTATAATCAATTTGTGTAAAGTCATTACTAACACTAAGTAAATTCTTTTTTTTTTAATGTTTTTGTTTTTTGAGGAAGTTTACTGATATGTAACGGAATATAATATTCCGTTACATTATTTTAAAATGAAAATAAAAAGATCGTAAATAAAAATTGATTTATTAAAAAGAAAAAAACTTAAAAACTGAAAAGTAAAAGTTGTTTAATATATATATTGTCACGCAGATGGAAAATTTAAACTATTTTAAGAAAAAGTATTTGAAAGTATTTTTTTTGTAAGAAAGTAAAAATATAAAGATTGATATTTTAAAAATAGAAATAATGTTGATTTCTATAATCTTAGAAAATGGAAATGATTGTCTTATTAATTAAATGATTGTTCAAAAGCAAACTAGCCCTTGAGACATTTAAAATAAATTAAATGGTCAGATAAGAGAATACAAAGAAATTAAATGACCATTGCAAGCATGAAAATGACAGCATGGACCATAACTGAAACATGAGAGGATTAGTGACATCTTGCTCATTGAATACCAAGATCTGATGATAAGAGGCTAAGAAAAATATAAAAGCAAAATGATTATTATAATTAGATCTGAGAGCTGACTATGAATATGTCATTATAACTAGCTATATTGCAGATTTTCATGACATGGAAGTCTGCAATAAATTTAATTTTCTGGACAACCAGCTGAGGCCTATTGATGACAGTTCCTGACCAAATGCATGGCAAGTAGCGGTTTCATTTCAAAGAAGGACAAAATCTACGAAAGTGATCATGAAGATGGACTTCTAAATCTGCTAAATTCGTAAAGTATGAACTCTTGCGTCTATCTAATAAAAACTTTCCTAAAATTGCAATTAATTAATAGCTGAAAATAAGAACTCTTATCTGATTTAAAGAATGCAAATTCAATTGTTAATATTTTTTATGCAGATGTTTAAGCAATCATTTCCATTTCATTTTTTTTGTGTGTATTATGTTTTAACTAAAATGTATTAAATTTAAAGTTGGGTATCGATAGCTGCATGGATAAAAATTAATAACTATGTTTAAATTAGTTTATGTTTAGTTTAAGGGATTTTAATTTCAGGCTATTTGTTTTGTAGTTAGAACGATGCTTGTGGAGGGATATGTGGGCATTTATATCAATGTAATGTGAAGCATGTTTAGCATACAGAGCAACATGCCCAACTGAATGCATGACCCCAAAGAGGCAATCATATCATTGCAATGGTCACAGACATATTTCCTGCACCATTGACCATTTCTAGCTCTGGAGGGATTATAAGTCGGCAGAAGACCACTCTCCCCCATGTGTAGCACTCTTTAAAAAAATTATATACATGATTCCTTAGTCAGACAGATGCACATTCCTGTTCTGGACACAGATGATTTCCTTCACATAATATCATGCTGTCAGATGCACATTCCTGTTGGCGTGGTTTTATGCTAGCATCTTCATATTGCATTGATTGCGACTATATATCTGGAAGCAGGCATTGGGTTGGCTACTAACTTTTAGTCTGAGATTGAATGAATGTTTTGATAAGTTTTTAAGTGGAAAAAAATCTATGTAGCCTATCTATACTACACATGCTAAAGTAAAATATAATTTAAATATCCATTTGTGTGGTCTATTTAAATAGTAATTTGAATTAAAAAAAAAAATTAATGTTAAAATTTAAAAATAAATTTATTCCACAATTTTAAATGTGCGTTAATAAAAATCTATTTGTGTGTTAATTACTGGCAGTGGCTTCTTTTATTTTATTGTTCTAAATATTTAATATATATTTTGAGAATATAAATCTATTAAAACTTATAAAAATATTTAAATCTCTGCTCCTCCATGAGCTAGTGACACTGGGCTGATGGTCGTGATTTTAACAGCACATATCTGCCCACTATATAAATTTTTCTAGGTTCAAATGCCTAGATGGCGCCCTTGTAGTGAAGATATGTTAAGACTCCTTTCAGTGACCATTAAAATATATTGCTCTATCTTGCTGTGTGTGGCAATATATATAATGAGTTTAATAACACTTAAGTATCATATTGCATCTGATTGAGGAATTAATTTCACTTTGAATTATTAACAATATATATAAATATCAGATCTTCCAAGAATAGATGGTTCATTCTATTCTTGATTCTTTGTTAAATAGTGTGCTTTAATTCAGAGCATGGAGGAGGGTGATTTACTCTTGTATTGTTTGGGTGTTATTGATATTGGGATTGGCTAAATGTTGACTGGTTTTAATGATATATATATATATAAAATTACCCCTAATCCAAAATTCAACCAGACGAGCACAAAAATAATATTAAAACACTACCTAAGGTTTCACTGCTACAAGCAGACTTCTCAAGTGTAAAGAACTACAAAAACTACACAATATATATAATATTAAACATTACCCACAAATCCATTCACTTCCCATCCACCCTTAATATTAAAAGAACTCTTAGATAAATTAATTGCTTCAGAATAATACATTTTCAATAATAAAGATTCTTTAATTCTTTTTTTTAATTTCATTTCTCTCAAAGAAGACAACCTTAGCTTCATCAAAATCAATAGTATGGCCTGTATCTTTTTCATGGACATACAAAGCAGAACTAAGATATCTATTTTTAACTCTACTTTTATGAACCTTTATTTTTTCATTTAAACTCAAACTATTCTGACCTATGTAAACCTTCTTATGAAATAAACAAGGAATAAAATATACTACACCAGGAATAGTCTTTCTATCAAAAATGTCTTTTGTATTATTTAATAAATTATTCAATGCAACACCCCTTTTCCAAGCAATTTTTTTATTTCCAAACAATTTGCCATTTTTACATACAATTTTATAAGAAGACAATTTATATGGCAAAGAAATAAAATCATTGTTTTCTTTAACCTTTACATCCTTACAAATATTACTATTAAATAAAATACTTTTAACAAATTTATCAGAGTAACCAACCCTCAAGTAATCTTTATAAAATTGATATTTCTGAAACAAAGCTACCCCACTAGAGTTATTTAATTTAATATTCCTATGACAATAATTCCTTAAAGTAGCTACTTTATGAGATACAGACTGATAGCTATCAGGTGTAATTATAGATCTTAATTCTTTACTTTTAATAAAATGACTGCACAGTAAACAATTAGTTTCTACATTTCTAATCACCAAAAGATCTAAGAATTTTAACTTATCAAAATGTAACCCCCCTCCTTCTAACACAAATTTTATAGAACGATCAAAACAATTAAACTCATTAACAAATTCTTTTAATTTATCATTCTCAACTACAAATAAACAATCATCAACATATCTGACAAATAACTTTACATATAAACAATTCTTTTTAATAATAATTTCTTCTTCCATATAATTAATATAAACTGAACATACTAAAGGAGAAATAATATAACCTATTATCCACTCTTCCTTAATTTTAAAAAAATTACCTTTATAAGTAAATACATAGAGTCTTCCAATAACAAAAGCAAATCTTTAATCACCTTAATTTTATTTTTTGATGAAGAACTTTTCTTAATCAATACAGACATAAGAACTCAATTACTTTCCATTTTAAAATTATTAATCTTATCAAAAGCCTCAAAAGAAGAAGAAACTGTGTAATGACCAAAATCAACAAATTGTTTTAAAAAATTATTCAAGAATCTAGAAATATCCTCTACAACACTACCTGTAAAATCAAAAATAAATCTTAAAGGGAAACCCTCTTTACGAGTCTTAATATTTACAAACATCTTTTGAATATTTTGAATAGTTTTTTAAAAGGAAATTTTGTAAGGTTTTACAAATTTATTTATGTCTATAAAAGAAATAGAAGTCATTTAGACAGGAGTCAAGATTTTAATTATTCAATTTTGAATTTTTTTATGAGGCAATTTAGACAGAATAGGACAAATTTCTATTGTAAAAAATATGTAAGAAAATTAAAGTGGTTGTTTGGGAAAGTTAATAAAATTTATTGTAGTGATAAAGGGTATGAGAATAATGCTTCTGAAGATAGAGTTGTTAATCTTTCTGAGTTAAAGTTAAATGATAGAGAATTAGATATTCTTGGTAAAGGGTCTAATTTTGTTCCATTTCATTCAAAAAATATAGTTTTTGATATAATTTTGTCTATTGAATCTAGTAATTTGAGTGATGAGCAGAAAGTTGGTATTCAATCGATTTTGAATAAAAGTTTAAAAAGGAAAAAAAAATTTGTTATTAATCCTGCTAATATTAAACATCTTAAGAATAAGTTAATTGCTAATGATGTAATCATTTCTCATGAAGACAAAGCTGGTAGGTTTGTCATTATGAAAAGAAATGAATTCAAAGAGAAAATGGATAGTGAATTAAATAATGGTAAATATATGTTTTTAGATAAAGATCCAGGTAATTTGATTAAAAGAAAATTGATAGATATTATAAAGAAAATGGTTAATTTAAAATTTTTTAATAGAGTAGATTATTTAAAATGCTATCCTAATGATTTTACATCAGCTAAGATGATTGTAAATATTAAGATTCATAAAGAGGGGTTTTCTTTAAGGTACTTGTGAATAATTCAACCTATGATGTTTTTGACTTACCGATTTCCCTTCCGGTAGACATCGACGTTTTTTGCATGACAACATTGTCATGGTAACCAAGTGACTGGCGTGATTAATCCATCAGAGAGTCAATTTTTTTTTTTCACCCGCGAGGTTTAAAATTCGTAGAGAGGTTTGGGAAATTTTTTGATTTTTCTGTCTATTGCGATTTTGCTATCCACGGCATCACAGTTACTATTTTGAGCTGTTAATTCGGGTAAAGTGTTTTATTTATCTGTTTATTTTAAATTTATAAAAAATTTTTGTTAATATTTCTACAATTCTCAAACTTCTCCGGTAAAGTGTTTTTTATTTATCTGTTTATTTTAAATTTACAAAAAGTTTTTGTTAATATTTCTACAATTCTGAAACTTACATTGAATTACATTTAATGAGTAAATAATTTATTCTCTGGTAAAGTGTTTTTTATTTATCTGTTTATTTTAAATTTACAAAAACTTTTTGTTAATATTTCTACATTACATTTTTAATGTGTAAATAATTTGAAATAATTTTTTAAATCAATTTTGCAATATGTAGTACGTTTTAAAAATTACCAAATGCATGTAAAAGTGTGGCGTTTTCTGGATGCCATTAATACCAGATTTGCATTAGATCGCGTCTTTTTTATTTAGGTGTTTATTTAAAATTTACAAAAAGTTTTTGTTAATATTTCTACAATTCTCAAACTTACATTGAATTACGTTTAATGTGTAAATAATTTTCAATAATTTTTTAAAACAAATTTTGAATATACATTACCAAATGCATGTGATAACAAGGACGCCATTAATGCCAGATTCGCATTAATTCAGGTAAAGTACTTTTTGTTAATATTTCTACATTATGTTTTTAATGTGTAAATAATTTGAAATAATTTTTTAAATCAATTTTGCAATATGCAGTACGTTTTTAAAATTACCAAATACATATAAAAGTGCGGCGCCATTAATACCAGATTTGCATTAGATTGCATCTTTTTTATTTAGGTGTTTATTTAAAATTTACAAAAAGTTTTTGTTAATATTTCTACAATTCTCAAACTTATTTACAAAAAATATTTGTTAATATTTATACAATTGAATTACGTTTTAATTTAATTTTTAATTTCTGAATTGTATCATACAGAAAATTATTTTTCGTAAATTCATCGGCAATTTTTAATTTCTGAATTATATCATACAGAAAATTCATTTTCGTAAATTCATGGGCAATTATAAAAATTACAGCTATGAGAGTAATACAAAGTATAGGTGTACGCCAAGCCTAACGGCTTGTCAAAAACACAAAGGCCCCCCCCGCCAACTCCAGCGCTACATGCTGTTTTTTATAATTGAGCATAATATAGGGTGGTTTTATAAATTAGAATATAGTTTTTTCTAAATTATTTTGACACATGCATGTACATTTTTTTTTATTTTTACTATTTGCCTGACCTGCGTCAGATTTTTGCCTTTTTTTTTGTTTTTTTATCACGTGACCTGCGTCACATTTTTTTTCTTTTTTTTTATGTTTAATTTTTATATTTTTGCCATGTTTTTTTGTTTTTTACCACATGATCAAACGATGACATATTACCCTGAAGGCATATCGGTCTAATGTTGCATTTTTTAATGTACCGTGTTCACGTGATCTGCGGACACATTTTAGCGATTACATGTGTCCACAAATCACTTGGGAGATGTTATCTTAAAAATCACAAGATTAGACTGATATGCCTTCAGGGTAATACATCATCGGTTGAATTATACACAAGTACCTTCTTTAAGATTTATTTTTGATTTTACAGGTAGTGTTGTAGAGGGTATTTCTAGATTCTTGAATAATTTTTTAAAACAATTTGTTGATTTTGGTCATTACACAGTTTCTTCTTCTTTTGAGGCTTTTGATAAGATTAATAATTTTAAAATGGAACGTAATTGGGTATTTGGCAGTTTAGATATTGAAAATATGTATTAGTCTGTTAATAGGTTAAACAGTATTGATATTCTTATGTCTGTATTGATTAAGAAAAGATCTTTATCAAAAAATAAAATTAAGGTGATTAAAGATATGCTTTTGTTATTGGAAGACTCTATGTATTTTACTTATAAAGGTAATTTTTATAAGATTAAGGAAGGGTTGATAATAAGTGATATTATTTCTCCTTTAGTATGTTCAGTTTATATTAATTATATGGAAGAAGGAATTATTATTAAAAAGAATTGTTTATATGTAATGTTATTTGTCAGATATGTTGATGATTGTTTATTTGTAGTTGAGAATGATAAATTGAAAGAATTTGTTAATTAGTTTAATTGTTTTGATCCTTTTATAAAATTTGTGTTAGAAGGAGGGGGGTTAGATTTTGGTAAGTTAAAATTTTTAGATCTTTTGGTGATTAGAAATGTAGAAACTAATTGTTTACGGTGCAGTCATTTGGTTAAAAGTAAAGAATTAAGATCTATAATTAAACATGATAGCTATCAGTCTGTATCTCATAAAGTAGCTGATTTAAGGAATTATTGTCATAGGAATATTAAATTAAATAATTCTAGTGGGGTAGCTTTGTTTCAGAAATATCAATTTTATAAAGATTACTTGAGGGTTGGTTACTCTGATAAATTTGTTAAAAGTATTTTATTTAATAGTAATATTTGTAAGGATGTAAAGGTTAAAGAAAAATATGATTTTATTTCTTTGCCATATAAATTGTCTTCTTATAAAATTGTATGTAGAAATAGTAAATTGTTTGGAAATAAGAAAATTGCTTGGAAAAGGGGTGTTACATTGAATAATTTATTAAATAATACAAAAGAAATTTTTGATAGAAAGACTATTCCTGGTGTAGTATATTTTATTCCTTGTTTATTTCGTAAGAAGGTTTACATAGGTCAGAGTAGTTTGAGTTTAAATGAAAGAATAAAGGTTCATAAAAGTAGAGTTAAAAATAGATATCTTGGTTCTGCTTTGTATGTCCATGAAAAAGATACAGGCCATACTATTGATTTTGATGAAGCTAAGATTGTCTTCTTTGAGAGAAATGAAATTAAAAGAAGAATTATAGAATCTTTATTATTGAAAATGTATTATTCTGAAGCAATTAATTTATTTAAGAGTTCTTTTAATATTAAGGGTGGATGGGAAGTGAATGGGTTTGTGGGTAATGTTTAATATTATATATATTGTGTAGTTTTGTATTTCTTTACACTTGAGAAGTCTGCTTGTAGCAGTGAAACCTTAGGTAATGTTTTTATATTATTTTTGTGCTGGTCTGGTTGAAGTTTGGATTTGGGGTAATTTTAATTATATATTGACTAGTTTAGCTTTATGCTTGTAATGTTTTGTGTGTGTGTGTATATATATATATATATATATATATATATATATATATATATATATATATATATATATATATATATATATATATATAACAGGTTCTATCTCAGTTAATAATTAATAATTAAAATATTCAGCATTAAAATTAAAATGTTTCACTAGCTCAAATTTAAAATACGAATAAGGTTCAGTTTATAAAAATAAATTAAATAAATATTTAATATTTTCATGAGACTTGAATTGAAAATACAGGTGACAAGATAGATTACATTGAGCCAATATCCCACAGGATACTACCTCAATGGCATAAGAACACTATCCCCCTTATTACTATTTTAAATAACAAACTCATAGTATTCTTATGACTTTAATAACTTCTACTCACTAAGACTAAACTAATAATCAAGTCTTAATTTTTTATTTGTAATAATCTAGCTCAATAAAATAATCTCAGGTTCATAAATTTTATTCTAAGTTAATAAAAATACGGTAGTAAAATATGAGAAGGGATTTTATGTCATAATCTACTACACTGAAAGTAATAATAATAAATAACAGTAATAATATTCTTCATTGTTTAACTAATTCTGTATATCTTTTCTTTTTACTATAATGTTATTACCATAATAAAATAATGAAATAATATAATATGATCTTATATCTTCATGTAATGATATAATAAATACGTGGTAGCATATGATAATCTGATAAACAAAGGATGTGTGGTAACTGATAGCATATAATTCAGTATACTATTGTGATAACTGATTTATGACCAATAAAACAATGTAAAGTTATAATTATTTAATTAAATGAATGGCAATAAAATATTTAAATTCTTAAATAATTCTCTATTTATATTTTTGTGCAAAATTATATATTTGTTTCAATTATTATGCATATATCGTGATTTCATGCAGCGATGTGGAGAAATAAATAACTCGGACACAAAATTTTTTTAAATAACAAAATTTAACAAAGTTTATTACTAACAACAAATAAATAAACAATTTATTTACACTACTTACAGTGGATATCCTTAACTTTTTTTACTTTACAGTTTGATCTATTGGGTTATAAAAAAAATAATTTATATTTCAATTATATCTTTATTTAGATTTAGGACAAATTAAAAAAAAAAGATACTATTTGGTTTCTCATTATGGTTAACTTATTACAGATATATTTATCTACTTTATTAGCAACAGCATTTTATCCTTAATATTATTAAACTATCTTATTTTAAAAAAATTCATACTTAGAAAACATTCTATAGAAAACAAAATTTTATAATGAGTATGGATTTCTCAAAATATTAAAAATTTCATCTTGCAAAGTCAAAGATGTTACACAAAATATTATCCAAAATTCAGTACTAGATTTTAATATTTATCACACAATATTTACTAATCATAATATATTCTTCTTTAAGCCTTACTTTAGTATGATATAAGTGTAATCATCAATATATTTCTGTTAATCAATAAACAAAAATATACTATGCATATTGTTTACATAATTTACTTTGTACTATTGTATTTTAAAAACATGCAATACTTATTTTTCTCTTAAAAAAATATTACTAAAGCATTTAAAATTATTATCACTTTAAAGAAAATATCTTTGTTTAGATACTTTATTTTAAAAAAGTTTATATTTCATTTCCGAAATAAAATTCAAAATATATTCGATGATTCTTTTCTTTCCTTAGGATACTTTGGATCTTCAATTTTAAGTTATAATATTCTGCTCCTTATAAGCAAATAAACTAATCTTATCCAAAAACGATAGCATAACCTTAGTTCTAAATTATTTATCATTTCTTTTAAAATATCTTACTAAACGATGCAGTTACATGAAATAAAGATAGCGAAAACAGATGCATAGGATTAAGGAAGAAAGCCAGAGTATTACTCTTGACATATCTCAAAATCATGGCACAGTGCGATGAGGTATGACATTTACCTGCCTAATATCCTCTAGTACAGGGACAATGTTAAAGCTATTTCTTCAGCTTTATTAGAACATCAAATATTTAAAGAAATATAAACACTGTCCAAATAAAATGTGTATCAGTCATAGGGCTTTGTTAACTATGCTGATATTCACGTAAAGACTAAATATTATTTTCATTCCTTATAACATCCTGTTCACTAAGTACTTCCAAGCCACTATCTCAACATTATTTCTAAAGTTTTTCCACATCTTACATCGATAAATAACTATCTGCATTTACAAAACAATAAATAAAATTCATTAATAATTAAACAATCTTACGATTTCATAAGAAAAGTTGCTTACTTCATTGTTCTGTATGTTTAATCATATACAATCTACTTAGACAATATTTGAATATCCTAACATGAAAATTTTAAAAGAATCACATAATTATTTGTTATGTTGGATTATATCACTAATAAAAAAAAATCGTCGTATGCATATTTTCAAATCAATCCTATCTCATAATGTTTTTTTAAAATGTTGTATGAAATGCGGTTCATATAAGTAAAAAAAAAACTTTTACACTTCATTCTTCCAATTTATTGTTGATCTAAAGAAAACAAAAAAAAATATACATTATAAATTATCAATAGTTATTATTATTACCAGTAACCTTTATCTAGTCATCATGTTCATAGGCTTCCTTTATCCACTTGAGCATTGCAGATATAAAAAAATATTCACACCCATACTTTTTATATTAAAATATTTTTAGGTAAATTATTAGATTGTTATATTATAAAATTTTAATATTAATAAATTAATGTTTTTATGTTTTTCCTAATCTTATATAAAAATTTAGATTTAAACTAGGTTAACAAAATAAAAGGAATCAAAACTATAATTACATATTTTCTTGACGATAGTTCCTGATAAGTCCAAAATGTTTATTATTTTCTCTAGAGGTTTTTAAAAATATTCTCCTCCAAGCATGTTAAAGTTTAAAATAAAATAATTATTAATCCATTTAGTAAAATTTTTTAGAAAATAATCCTTGGTTTTAGTATTTAGGATGATAATTATTAAATCATAATATTAATTGATCCCTTGAAGCTTTTTAATCTTCTCTACCAATATTCTCTGCATATCCGATGCATCAATCCATCTAATTTAACTTTAAAAATATTCGATAAACTTTTAAGTACTATTTGTATTTCCACGGATCCATCTTTTATTCAACTATGTGTTCACTTTTTTATATATGTTTCCTTCTTGATACATTTAAACTTTCGTTTGGTATTTTTATATATCACTTTAAAAAATAAAAAAATGTTACTTTCAGAAAGGATATAACATTTTACTCCTTTAACTATAATGTATTATAAAATGATTCATGAAATATAATTGTTTTATTACTATTTAAAAAATAAATCTTGGATAAACTTATAAATAATATGTTTCAATACATTTTTTTTTTTTAGACTCCGTATAATGTCTGAGCTGTGGATTTTTTTTTATGTACCAAAACAGTTCTCCAGTGAAGTATTAATAAAGCTGTATCAATAAATATTTCAAACATTTTTACAGTATTACAATTTATATCCATTTTATTTCGTAGTATATCCATTTTTTATTGCGAAGTTTAGGTTAAACTTTAGATAAAATATGACTGGTAAGTACTTTAAAAATTAGAAAATCATTTCCACGAAGTTTCTAAATTATTATATTTTAAAACTCTCTTTTGCAAAAAAAACTTTTAAAAATTATCAATTAGTTTTTTTGCAAATAAAACGATAAGAAAGTACTAAAAAAAATTGACTAAAATAAAAGATTTAAATAATACTATCTTTTTGATAGTTATAATTTACCTTTCTCCGGTTTCAATACATTATTAATCTCCCCTATACCCCCGTGCAATTCATATTTATAGTCTGTAAGAATACCTATTCCTATTGGTTAATTCTTACTTTAGCTTGAGAACAAATTTACATATTTTTAGTTTATAGTAGAATTAAATTTCTAAATCAGAAATTATGACGTAATGAACCTAAAATATTATTTACAATATTACTTTTAAATAAATTATTATTTTATTAAAACTATTTAAACATTTAAAATAACTTTTAAAATAATTTTAATAACCTATTCCATTTTTTAATATTCAATTTATCTATTTTTATTTAAATAAAACATTTAATTTTTATATTATGAATTTATTCGTCTTTATTACATTATTTAAAACATTACATACGATAGTTAACTTAATATTTATTATTATTTGCTTTTATGATAGGCAATAATTCCATCCAATCCTTTACTGCAATTTCAAAATATTTTAAACTTTGTTATTAATTCAAACAAGGAGTGTGTGAAAGTATATAGTATAAAGTCACATGATTAATAACTTTGACAGACGATTTTTAATCTATTTCTCTGCCTAGACTAATAAAATTGATACTCTTATTATATTATATAAAATAATTATAAAATTTGGAAGAATAATTTAGAAAATACAGAATTAAATATAATTCTCACCATCATAAAGTTTATTTTTAAAATGTACGATATTAATTTTTGTTTATTAAATATGATTATAAATTTAAACACTGTATTTATTAACTTATCAGTTTTAAACTATTAGAATCAATTTTATTAAATATACTTTTAATTTTTATAGCTGTGTTATTTAATATGGCCAGCTTTTACAACCATATGAAACAATATTTTAAACTTTACATAACTATTTTTAAATGATTTTATATACTACACATTCTCTTTAGCTTCAAATTGTACTTTAAAGATATAATTGACTTAATATAATTAATGTATTAAAAGAACATATTCTAAAATTTAAAATTTTTAGTAATTGACTGTTATAAACTATTACTGACCTATAGAAAAGGGCACAATATATATATATATATATATATATATATATATATATATATATATATATATATATATATATATATATATATATATATATATATATATATATATATATATTTATTTATTTATAGTGACCTCCTGGTTTGGCACCAGAAATATTAATTGTAATTGGATGGTATTATATCAGTACCATCTGATATTATCTTATTTAAAAAAAAAAGAAATAATGTGAAATTTTTAAATTTTTTATTTATGATTTAAAACTATGATTAGAAGTACTTGTAGGTATAATTTAAAAATTATTAGATGTTTAGTATCTTACTTTAGGGTATAATTAGTGATAGGATAGGGGGATGGCTTGTCATAAACATAGTCAGTTCAGTTTGGTTGATGCTAATTTGTTTTATTTGTTCACAAAGCAGTATTAAGACTTGTTTGAATGATTCTCTAGTTCATTTGCTTTACATATTTTAATTTATAGTATAAACAGTGAAATATGTTTCACTCATCATCATTAACATAGTCATTTAGTCATATCAGTTTGGTAATTGTAGTGCATTATTTGTAAATATTCATGTATGTCAATATCATTATTCCACTTCATTTTTCATTCATATGCTTCATTAATTCATTAAATATCATATCTCATATCCAAATATGAATTTCATAACTAATAGTGTTAAAAACCAGGTTAATTACATTTTACGTGAATTAATGGATTATTTGACTGGTGAATTATTAAACAATAATTATACTAAAAAATATTTTATTTATTAAAGTAATTGTCATTAGTTTTTATTCTGTTGCCTTGGAAGTACAAATATTTAATTCTTAGTTCAATTTAATATTTTTTTTTATTTATTTAAAAGAGATAATAACTTTTTTCTTCCCCACATTACTTTCTTTTTGAAGACAAAGTTTCTTGCATAAATTAAAAAGTTCAGTGCAATAGGAGGAGGATAGTCTCTGTCTGATGATCTTTGAACTTTCAAATAACCTGGACTATTGGAAGAATAAGTGTGAGGTAATGTTTTAAAAATCTATAAAAAAGGGATACTTACAATCCTAGGGGATAAACTACTACTACTGCTGACAACTACTACTACTGCGAACTGCTAATTGCTGAAAGGGGACAGCTAAAAAGATCTTCCAATACTGATTCATCTTTAAATTCATTTTATTAACAAAGTTTGATAGTATAATTTTTTTTCTTCCAGAGTTCAAGCTGAAAGTATAAAAATATATTATTGGTTCACATATATGAGAGCTTAAACAACACTAAGAGATACGTTGATTCTATGCTTGGGTTCACTATTTAGATTCTCCAACCATTGTCTGAAATGCATGTAAGTGTCTATACTATATTATTTAAGTTTAATTGTCACTATTAAAGAAAAGTATGGGAATGCATAATAGTATTGTAAATTTGCTTTATTTAAACTTTAAACCTAATTGGAAAGAAGAAAGAAGAATGTATGTTTATTTTTACAAATTATTTTTCTCACATTTTAATTATAGTATTAAGAAAACAACTGAAGCATGCATATATCTTTATTATGTCAGGAAAATGTGTGAACTATTATTAAACATTTTAAGAACTCTTTATGATAAATTTTGTGCTAGTTATAAAAGAAGATTAAGAAGGAGGCGTACAAAGTATTTAATTTCATTGTTATTTTTTTATTGGAACATTTGCTTAATTGTTTTCTATTTTTGCCTATAAAAAAGAGAATTAAGACTAAATGTGCAACTGAATATGTTGTTAATATTGATCTATTTTTCCAAACTAATAGGAGAAATGAACTTATAAAATGGATAAAATTATATGACTTTGCTTTATTAATTGCACTCCTCATTTGCTGTGGAACTTCCTTATCTAAAATATTTCCAACAAACTCACATAAATCTAAATAAATATTATTAGTTAAATAATTATATATGTTCATGAATGGCTCTAAAATGTAAAATAAATGTTTGAATATATCCCAGGAATAAAATATGAATTATTACTTTATTTGCGTCATGATAAAAAAAACGTATATTGCTTAATTAATAAAAATTTCTCCTATATCATGTCAACAGCAATTCATTAGCTTATTGCTAAGAACATTGAATCTGCTATTATGAATTAAAAACAATATTGTTTGTCTTCCTGCAGGAAATGTGTTATGTATTCATCGTTATTTATCTTCATATTAATAATTTTTATTATTTGAGATATGACCAAGAGATGTCATTTATAAACTATCAATAAACTTTTCGTTTTCAACCCAGAAGAAGAAACAAGAACTTTATTTATTTAATAATATTTAATAGATAGATAGTTTAAAGATTGTTTTATTATTTTATTATTATGTCTCCAAGAATATCTCCTAAGTGTATAATATTAAGGAAATATTATACAAGGTATTTTTTTTATTAGTTTAGAATAAGTTTTATCATGTGTTAGATTATAACATACATGCGTGATACAAAAAAAAAGAGACGTCCATTTAATGTTAATAGGGGTAATAGCTTTTCTTTAAAAGAAGCTCATTATATAGGTTCTTATATTATATCTATGCATTTTTCAATAGATTTAAAAAAAATAATTATTTTCAATAATTATTTAACCTAGAATATAAAGCTTTATTATTTGTCTAAGCCAACTTTTGCTTTAGATTTGTGCTAATGTAAATGCACTATAAAAAAGATTATTTTGTCTTGCCTTGCCAATAGAAATTATTGCCTTGTTTTTCAACCATTATTAGTATGTTATCAATTCCTAAATATTATATTATCAGATATGAAATATTTATTCCTTATTGCTTTTACAATTAATAATTGATATTTTTACAGTAGTTCTTTGCTTACTGGGACTTGAATTGTCTGTGTATTATTATGCTTGTACATGTGTGTTCATTATTAAATTCAGCTATAATAATGTAAATTGCAAGCAAAATGATATAAAGTCTATTGGTTTCAGAGGAAAAGAATGATCAATTGTTTTGGAAGGATTAGAGATTTAATTAAGTGTGAATTATTGTTTTTTATTATGCTTGAATGGAAAAGTATTTTTGTGGCTATATGTAGTAAGGTTAGCAACGTTTTATAGTATTTATGGGATTGAGTAATCTCTCCCCTTTTGTTATTTGAATATTTAACATGGGTAGATTGCCTAGTGTATTGTATGAGATCGAGTAATCTCTCCCTTTTCTGTGTATTGAAGTATTTTTTGATAGGAGTAGATTGAATCCTCCAGTTTTGATATTTGATATTATGAATTAAAGTATATGAAGCTAAGTATATTATTTCCCACCAGTTTAGTTAGTCTCAGAAGTAAACTTGGGAGTTGTTGGGTTGTTATTTATATGATTTGAATTGTAAAAATCTTTTATCCCCATGTGTTTATTGAATGCTTTCCATCTTATACTCATAGCCAAATGCCAGATAATTTATTGATAAAAAGAAGAATAAAAGTAGAATTGATTTTCTTACAAAACAGCTATAGTAAAGTTAGTGATTACAGCTTGATTGTTCATTGCCTTCATCTGTATTATGATTGTATTATAACCTCATAAGCAAACCAATTGGATTGATTAGTATTAATTATTTATTCTGTGACAAATCCATCATTAGCGTATAACTTTAATTATCATTTTAAACATTTTTGTAGTGATCATTTAAGTTTCACATCATCAATTTTCATAATAGTCCATCATCATTGAGTAAGCAGGCAAAGATAAAACATAGTTAATAAATAGAATAATTTATTTCTATTTAAGCAAAAGATATAAAACATAGTTAATGAATATAATTATTTATTTCTATTTTAGCAAAATAAAACATAGTTAATTAATAGAATTCTTTACTTCATTTTTATAAAGACAGAATATATTTAATTAATGGAGCTATTTATTTCATTTTGCAAAATGTAGTTTGATATTATTCTTAGGTTTCAAATCTTTTTTCTTTATTTTTAGTTAATGTGCATTTGAAGCAAAATGGCAAAATTTTAGTTTTATTTTATAATATAATCGAAATATTTAACCTATGTTGTTTGTTATAGACTTATTAGATTAATTGATAACTGAGTGTTATAAAACAAGATGTTGATTATAAAATAAATTTTGTAGTGTATTATTTGAAGTTTAGGGCTATACTATTTCAATTCTATATGTTTATCAGAAGTGACTGATAACTGAAAACCATTTTTGCAATAAAATGTAAAGATTTTATTTTGGTTCATTATTTAATGTTAAAAATATAAGGTGTTTCACAAATCTATCAGGATGTTTTTATAGATGAAATGTGTTAGATTTGAAATTTAAAAGATTATATTGTGTTATCTATTCTTATGTAAATTTTAACCAATGATGCTAAATACATCCAAAACTTGTACTCATACCAATGAGAAAGAAATCAATGTTTGCTTAACTATTTTCTAATTTTGTTAATAAATGTTTTATTATTCAAAATTATATTCAGAATTCTTCTTTAACATACATTCGTATTTCATATTTCCACACATGCTCACACATTTATTTTATTTAATATGATATAATTGTATTTTTATTTAATTTAATGATGAACATATTCAGACAAGATGATGTTGATTTCCTTGATCCAAACACTGTATGAGATGTCAATTATTTACTGATTTTCTAAAAAGGTTTTATCATTTAGTAATTATTTGGATGATGAATTGAAATCAAAATGTGCCCGATTTCTTTCATTATCTAACTATTATTATTTTGTTAGGGTATTGCTTAATTTATTCCATTACTGTCATAATATTAAATAATAGTTGTTGAAAGGTAGAGATTTTAGATTAGGCCATGCCATAAGTTAATTCCCTGAGATCTTCAATTTTTAATTCAGATTAAATAATAAATTCAGTTAACCAATTTAAATTAGTGTATAATTAAAAGTTTAGTAATGTTAGGTTTATTTTATATTTAGTTCCAACTTACTACACAGTATAGTGATTAAACTTATATTTAGTTATTAGTTTAATTTCCTAATATGGTAGAGGTTGTTCAATGCATGTGGATGATGGGAGGAGGTGAAGTATAGACTATAATTAGTTAATTTTAGATGGTAGAATTTTACCTCTTAATTCTTATTTATTTTAGAGTATGATAGATGTTTTATTTCCTATTAATTATAATATTTTCTCCCACATCTAATGAACATTTTACACCTCATAGACCTCTGTATCCCTCGGCTGAGCTAGGCTAAGATAAAACTTTATTAAGAGCCTCATTGATAGTTTTTTAAAAAAAGATTAGTCTGATAGTTTATTCTATGATCCATAGAATTGGCGCCCCTGGGTATTTGTGGTTGTTGGTGATCGGTGATGAGGGATTACAATATATATATACTTGATAGCTATAGATTAATTATGCATTTCAAAAATTGATCTTTATAATTGCATATTCTTTTTACATTTAATTATTCTTATTTAAAAAATTCAAATAATTCACAAGTATAAAGGGCACTAAATGTGTATCATGATTATTTCTTTTAAAATTTGCATATATATTGGCAAATGTACGCACATAAAATTAATTGAAACATTTTTCTCAATAATAATTATTTTAAAAAATGTTATTCTTAGAATTGAATTTTTTTTAAAAAAATAATAATCATTAAAAAATATAAAATGCTATTCCCAAATACGTTCTTCAAAAGTATATTAAATTTAATCTTTCCATCAATAATATATTGAAATAGATAAAGAAAATATTAATAAAATAATATTTTCATTTGTATCACTTTACTATTTTATAAAGTATACTGTTAAAAATAGTTTAATCTATTATTCTAAAGTCTGATATCTTCTGTCTTCAGGATGTTTGGGATTCAAGAGTGATAAGTTGTTATTATTTGGATTGAAGTTTCCATAACATTGTATGCATTATTTTCACAGTAGAATAATCAGAAAATCAATTCTAAAGTAAGGAAGATACAAATTTTAAACCACTCAACAATTCTTCCAAATCTTTGGAAATCCAGCTAATAAGAGGGAAGCAAATTCACATACTCTCTTCCTTGTTATTTAAAAATTTATTTTGTTTATAAATTCTCAATAAAAATATGTATTTATTTTATTACCAGTCCTTAAGTTAAACATTTTCTGTTATACTACAAATGTCTAGAATTGGAGTCGGAATGCAGCTCTCAAGAAAAATAAGGCCCTTTGGTTTCAATCTTATGGCCATTTTTATCATGATAAACATACATGCATTTTTTATTTCCTCTACTAATTTGTAAATAAATATTTTAATGACTCTAGAACAAGAAAATGTGTTTTACAATGTTGATCATTGAATTCAACCATATTATAGAATAGTAATTATTGTATATGATGAATATTTAAACAGAAGTTTGTGAACATCAAATTTATTTTTTGTTTTTACTTATTTATTTTTAAGAGAATTTTCATTTTCATTAGGATATATGCATATTTCATTATGTTCTAATATTAAAGTAAATGTTCAAATATATCCACATGAATTTATTTTTCATTTCATTACTTGCAGATTTTTAATGGGAGAGTGAAGAAATATTTAAACATATTGGTTCTTTGTGTTACAAAGTTTACCAATCCCTGATCTAGATTTTTTTTTTTACTTTATTTTAGCAATCTCACATATTCTATTAAAATCTAACATTTTCTCCTTGCATTCATAATATAGCATTTTAACATAGTGTTCCATTCAACAAAATAAATCATGGTAAATAAACATAGAATTTCATAATTAATTTTTTTTTAAAAAATAATGATTAATAAGAATGCTTTATTTTTTTAATTTTAATTTTTTATTTTAGCAAAATTAATCATTAATACATTTAATGTTTTTTTTTATATAAAAACAAATAAATGTTGATGTATGTGTGTTTATATTTATTCAACACTATATGTATACATTTCCATTTTTTTATTATTAGGTTTCTTATCCATAGTTTAAAAAAAGGCTATTCTTTATTATTTTAACAGCTATTTTATTTGCTTATATCTGTACAAAATTCTGTGAAAAATTAAGCAGTATAAATTATTTTATTTTGTTTCATTCTGTTATTATTTTCTATTTCTAGACTGTCATTTTGAGCATATATATGTATATAATTATTAATAAATACACTTTCAAATTAAATTAAAGACAACAGAAATGACTTATTTATTCATATGCTGTCAATTAATTAATAATTATTAATTTGACTTCTCATTAATTAATCATAAAGTTTTTCAAAAATGAAAAAAAATTTTTTAGCTTGTTATGATTATTTATTAGATATATTAAATAAACTGTTTTTTATACAACTGATATGAATTTAAATTTATTAACATTTGTCAAAAAATTCATTTCTATAATATCTTAGTTGGCAAGTTTAAACAATTGCTTTGCATTTGTAAATATTATGATAAAAAGATGGTCTAATGATATTAACAGAACTCATAAAGGGAAGTCACTTTTATTGTTTAATATATATATATAAATTAAAGATTACATAATGCTAGATGAAAGTCAAATATAAGAAATGAATACAAATAAATGCTAGAATGTTTCAATAGCTTTACCAAAATTAAGAAACACAAATGCTATATCAAGCAATAGACTTTGTATTTCTAAATGTTTAAATTTCTAGTATTGGGTTTATTCATTTAATATACATAAAGACTTTTATTAACTCTACAGATTTCAATATGCCAATAAATGAATAAATTAATGGTGTTATGAAATTATGCAAAACTGTTATCCCTAATAGTATTTTACAGTTAGACTTTGATTTATTTAAAATTCTAATTGAATATGCTACTTAAGATGACCTTTGAATGGTAAGCTAAATACAGCTTTTAAGACTATGAATATGGAGCAACAAGAGCTCTGAAAGTGCTAAGTCTGCAAATTCGAATATATAAAAAAGGCTGCAAATTATTACATAAAAAAGTTTCACTGCAATGCATCAGCGTATTATTAATTAATGGTATTTTAAAAATTGTACAGTAAATTCCATTGTTTTATTCTATTATATTGTAACCTAGTGTTATTGACACTTGGTTTACTTGGCATTATTTCTGCAGGAAAACAATGCTATTCTTTAAAGAAATAAAAAGATAAAATAATAATAGTAATAATTGATTAATAAAGTATGCTATTTACTCACTTTGGCATGTTTTGGGTGAATAACTAATAGATTTAATAACTCAATGTCATTTTGAAAGAGATAACATGAATAATTTAATTGAGATATTAATAATTAGAGCAAATTAATATGGTATAAAAGCTAAACAGTAATTGATTTTGGATGGGTAGAGAGGGGAGTAGATGAGTGTCTTATCATAAAGCACAATAACTTCTGGTAATTTCCTTTTGTAAAAAAAAAAATAAAAAAAAATATAATGTTTAAAGAATTATACATCACTGATTGTTAATTTAATGTATTTATTATTTTTTTTTATATTGTCAAATTACTTTGTAATCCAGGTAAATAATACTGAAAACTATATGATTGTAATAAGTTTTTCCTTTCTTTTGTTTATGTTATAATCAAATGATTATTTTTCTGGAAGAGGTCGCTAAAGTAAAAAAATGAAAAAAAAATAAAAATAGATAGTCTGCTTTTAGTTTTCAAGGAAGGAACAGTGCTGAAATTTGGTAACTCAATTTTTTCATTTTATTTTGCAGAAATAAATGTAATCAAAGTAAAATTTTAATAATATAATGTGTGGCTAAAATTTTTTTGATAAGATATCCTGATTTTTTTTTGCCATCTACCTATTTAAAGACCTTTTATACTTAAAAATTTATTGTCTCACGCTAAAGTTCAAAAATGTTAGATGTAACTAAAAGAGTCACGAAAAGTGTTAGTATGTCTAAATTAAGGAAGATAAATGATTTCCAAGAAAGAAATAATTATTTATTAACTTTATGTCATTTATTGATTCTTTCTCGGTATAGAAAGAAAAAAAAAATAATTGAAAGAAATATTTTGAAACCAAGGAAAATCAACTAGAAACATTTTCGCGCTCTTTCTCAATATTGTCTGCCTTTACAAGTAATGTAGTTACATACGTTAAAATATGTTTTATTCACCAAGAATTGTCTGGAAATAATAATAATGATAAATAAGATTAAATTATGCACCTGTATATTTTTTTTAAAAATATAAAAAAGATAAACTTTCTCAGAGTAAATATAGGAAAAGTTATATAAGGGCATTCTTACGGAGAAGTTACAGTTAAAAAAAAATTTATAATTCCTAAAGTATGAACAAAACCAAATATCTTAGTGACTTAATGATAAAAATAAAGGATATATTATATTACACATCAGTTGGAGTTATTCAAACTTTCTATACATGTAAATCAGCTGCAGTTATTATCATAATAATCTCTCGGAAAATTGCGCATTTTCATCCATAAGTAAGCTAGCTAATAAGTATACGTATCGCCAATAAAAAAAAATATTGTGTATGTTTATCGTCTATAGTCAAATATTCATCTATATTAGAAGTCTATTTTTTTTCTTGGATCCCAAAATTGTAGTAGTTTAATTCAAGTAAGAATTAATCTTCAATTCTGCTATATGTTTCTTTACCTAATTTATTAAACACACAAAATAAGAGAAAACTTTTATTTAAAGGAAATAATACCATGCGTTTATTGTTTTTAAACTTGCTTCGTGAAATACGACTGGATAAAGCTCTTCACCTGGACCAATTGCTCAACAGAAAAATATTTTCTAATGAGAGAGTATGCACTTGTTAATTAATGATTGTTTAAAACTAAGTTATAAATGATATGTATTTTTTTTTATATCACATAGATTAAAGTCTGTATGGTCAAGTGATATTTAATAGCCTTGTAATGACAAAGGTATGTTTTAATATAATTATTATAGGTTAAGTTGATATTTAACACGGAAAAAAAAAATCTATAAAATATGTTTTAATTATTACATACAATTGTAGGTAGAAATTTTGTATGTTAGATACGTAAAAGAAAAATATTTAGATATTTAAGGGGTAAAATAAATATTGAAAATTATCAGAAGTAACTAAAAAAAAAAATGCTATAACAAAATATTTCTTGTTAAAGTTTTGAAACGAATTTATACTGTATTAATTGAGGAAGTTATTCCTAATTATTCTTAATTAACACGTCCACTTTATTTAGTTTAAGATAGTATGCTACCAACTATTTTGAATGTTACTTTATTAAAATTAAAATTATTATACTTTTATTCTATGATGTCCATTGATTTCAGATGTTGATCAAAGTATACCCGGTAACATAAGTTTATTATAATCAGTGTATTTACTTATCCTGCCCAGATATAGCATTGGTATATGCTTGATATTCGCATAGGTAATAATTATAATGTATTTATCTTGTGGGATGAAAAATGATCTCCCCAAAAGCTTTGTTTTCCATGAGAGGAAGATTTTAAATATAATGTTCGGGTATGTTTATAGCCCAAGTGATCGATTCTTATAGATAGGACGATCAAGAATTTATCTAGCATTTTAGTATGCTTCATTCGTTTAAATCCCAGGAGAGGATTGTATTTGGTGTGTGTTCGTTGTATGCCCAAGTAAAAGGCAAGAAACCACCAAAATATTTTAATGTAGTAGATTACTTTACAAACCTTCGTGGTTATTCCATATTCCTCATGTGAAAATAAAGATAGCTCCACAATGGAAGGTGTTGATTATTGTGCTTAATTTTGAAAGTTCGGGCAAGATAAAGGTTATATTGGAGGTGTTAGTTCCTCAAGATCCACTTTAGTATAAATAGTGCGTTAGTAACTAGGGTCGATATCTGTATTGTGCTGCTAAATATTGCTAGTATTTGACAAGTAAATCAATGGAGAAAGTAATTAAAATTGCGTAATTTAAAACGCTTATTTACTGAAGGAATATTCAAATGCAATATTTAATTCTGGTTAGTAATTAAATAATACTCATATTTAAAATTATACGTATGAATAAAATTTGTATCATAACTTAAGTTAGCATTAAGTTAAATGTAAGATGGTAAGTGTAACTTCTGATAACTGGCCTATAATTAGAATAGGTTATCCCATTAAAGACCATAAATAAAGTAAATGTATTAGAAATAAATTTAATATTTTGCGTATTGCATATGATGGGATTAATCCTTTTTTAAAAACAAAAAACAAAAACAAAAACAAAAATAGTTAGTCAATAATTTTGAGTAAAAGCTTCTACAAGGTTACCAAAATTTAATAAACAATGTATTGGATAATGAAATGTACTTTTAGTTAATCAATCCATATGATTGCATACAGGAGAAGTAGTAATCTCTAGTCCATAACCAAAAAGAGTATACAGATTAATGCAGTTATATTTTATATTTTTGTATTACTATGGGATTATTGAATAAATGTTCATATATTTTTTTTTTGTGATAATAATAAATTATAGTCTTGTTAAAATTTGTTGTAGATTCATTTTTTTTGTTTTTATATGCTAAATATAAGTGTTTGCACAATATTTGCAAAACCTTTTCTTGAGTCCGAAATCATTTCAAACTCTTAAAAACTTAATATACCAGATAGATAAATTTAAGCAGATCGGAAGATTTAATTTTATTTTATTTTAATGAGAATTATTTATGGAGTTGCAAACTTCAGACTAAACATTTTTTTGTGTGTGTGCAAAAATGAATTTATTCCCAAACCATTAACTTTGACTGCACATTATTCCATTCACATTTAGTTAAATTGTCTAAGTAATAAATCTTAGTTAAATTATTGTGTTGCCATGGATGATGGAAGGACACAAAAAGCACCCTTGTCTTTTTAATATTCTGACTAAGATTCTGGATAAAGGGGCTGTATTATTCAAAATTGTATGTCATTATTGAATATAATTATCATCTCTTTAGATAATATAGTAGTTGATATGAGAGATGAAGACACATTGAATTTAAGTAAAGTAAATGTTTCCTATAGCCGACCAGAATGCCAGTCATATGCGACAACACAATACTGCCGAGCATTTCCTTACATGAAACAAAGAACCCTGAGATTAATATTATTATAATTATTCTTTAAATTAATAAGTGATCAATTATTGTTGTTATTACAATTGTGGCATGGCTTAAGAGAATTGAATGTACAATTGTATTATATGAAAGGTATTTTAGATCATATTGGAAAATTAATGGATATGGTTGCCTTAACAACAACCAGAAAAATTAGTGTCACAAGACAAATAAATTAAACTAATAACTAAAAAGGGTTAAAATAAACTAAACAAATAAAATAAATAAACTAATTTCTAACCATACTGGGTTAGAAATGGCCGCCCAACTACAGGGGCTATCGATGGCTATAGCTAGCCACGAGGAATTTAGTAAACATTTCTTGAAGTCAATATTAATATTGTTTGCACTTGAATGGATTAGTTATTCATTGATTAAAAATATTTGCCAATAATGAATTGTTTTAACCATAAGATATTATGTGAATATCTCTTATATGATCTAATCTTTTGCCACTGAATAATAAATAATTAAGTTGTCAGTTTAGGATGTTGTGGTCTGTAGGCAATTCCATAAAACACTGTAATCATTTTATCATTTATGATGATCTGTTTGTCTGGTCTTGTGATTGGCACTTATGCTATATTACATAATATCTAATGATATTTATATGGACCAAGAAGCATGTGAAAAAAAAAAAAAGCATATTTAGTAGTTAATGTTGGAGCTTTAGGGATATTAGATGTCAGAGCATAGTTTTTGGTGTAGATTGTTTTTGGTAGGAGAGGCAGGGCGGCAGGATGTCTTGTCAATAATTTTTTATCGATAAATTTATTAATAGTTCATTGCTAATATTTCAGTACTGTTAAATACTAAAAGAGTTAGAATTTTAATATGAGTGAAAACAAAGATAATCATAGTATTTCTGAGGATTTGGGAGGATCCCAAGAGTTACAATCCCCTGATACACAGACTCCATATTTTAGTGTACAATTAGAAGAGGAAGGGGAAGATTTGGATATAGCTAACCCAGAAGAAGCCACAATAATAAAGGGAAAACATGAAAATGAGCCAGATCAATTAATGAGAAATACATTGGAGGAATTCTTGAAAAAATTAGAAAAATCAAATAGTGAATTGAAAAGTGAATTAAAAAGTCAGATCCAAAACTCAAACAGTAAATTAGCACAATCAAATAGTGAATTAAAAAATCAGATCCAAAACTCAAATAGTAAATTAGGACAATCAAATAGTGAATTAAAAAGTCAGATCCAAAACTCAAATCGTAAATTAGAACAATCAAATAGTGAATTAAAAAGTCAGATCCAAAACTCAAATAGTAAATTAGAACAATCAAATAGTGAATTAAAAAGTCAGATACAAAATTTAAATATTAAATTAGAAAATCAAATGCAGGAGATCAAAGAGACATCTCAAAATCAAGTACAGGAGATAAAGGACTTAAGAGAAGATTTGAGAAATCATGTAGAAGAATCAAAATTGGCCTCTGAAAAGCTGGAAATAAGAATAAGGAAAGAGATTGAAACCAATTCTGAAAGGGCAGAAAATATGATTGAGACTATCCAGCAGGATTTTAAAAAGTCAATATATTGTATTAAACAATGAAGTACAGGAAATAAGAAATTATCAAAAGGAAACAGTAGTATTCCAAATAGAAGTTCAGGATAGAGTTGAATCTATTAAGGGAGAATTAGACAGTGCTAGAAGTGAAGTCAGTAATTTGAAAGAGGAAGTTAAAAATATAACTCTAGCACCTGACAATGTAGTGAAAGGATGTCAGAGCCAGATTACCAGATTAATAGCTAAACTAGAAACACAAGAGTTGACCCAATGTGAGATTAATCAAAATCTAGAAAGTGAGCTAAGTCAAGTTATGGGAAAAGTAGAAAATTTTAATGATATAATAAAGAGTAATGCACAGCTATTACATAATAATCTCCAAGATGAAATAGGGGAATTAATGACTCAGTGTGAGAGTAAAGTCTATCAAAGGTTAGAAGATAAATTCGGGATAGATAAAGATGAAACTATTAACCAATTGGAACAACAGATTAAACACTTAAATGTAGGCCTAAAAGATAGTTCAAAGAGAATAGACTGTGAATGGCAGAACTATAAGTTAGAATTAGAGAGTCGAATGCAAGCTATAGACTATAATAGGGATAATTTTACAAAAAGTAAAAAAGTTGTTCAAAGTAAAGGTTTATCTGAAACTCAAGTAAAGGAAACAAATAATGGTCATAATAACCAAGGAATATCTGAGTTACATACGGTAATTAATCCAGTAGAATCAATATACGATCCATTAAATGAGGCTAGAAGTAAAGTCATGCTAGAGCCAGAAAGTAATAGCTCCATGGCCTTAAAATTCTTAAAAATAAAATTTTTTAGAGGTGAATATCTGGAGAATCCACATGAGTATCTCCAGAATCTGGAGGAGTTATTCACCTTATGTCATTTATCTAAGATAGAAAAGATTGCTATTGCCGCTAACCATTTGTGTGCAGCATCTAAAGACTGGTGGCAATCATTATTTATTAAACCAGAAACATATGGAGACTTCAAATATCTTATGTTAGCCAGTTTTTGGGGGGAAGACCGCCAAGATAACCTGAGATATCAGATATCTCAGGAAAGATATCATGTAAATAAGGGTAGTTATACTCAGTTTTTCAGGAGTCAGGCCGTCAAATTGAAAACCTTGACAGCTTATCCTTTATCTGAGACACAAATTGTGTGAATAATTTGCCATAATCTGCCGAGGCATATAGAGCAGATCTTGATTGCTGCTGACAGACATACCATAGAAGAGGTAGTAGAAATTTTAGATTCGTTAGAGACCAGCGATAAGAATATTGATAATAGAATTAGGGTAAATAGAGAAACCCATCCAATGGTGAGTAATATCAATTTCGCAGATAGATCACATATGGGAAGGAGGAAGTTAGTTAGAGAAAAAGGATATTATAGGACGAATCCCTATGGTAGACAGAATAGCCACCTCAGTAGGCCAACAGTTAAGAGTAGAATTCTGAATGAGAATCAGCCTTCTACTAGTGGTATCCCAACAATACCAAAGAAAAATATAAAAGGTAGTAAAAGTAGCGGGGCATTAAATTAAAAAGGACCTCGCAGGAACGTTCCTCACTTCGGGGCCCTATTTTTAAACATATGGGGAACAGCATAATGTAGAACATGACCAAGCACTGGCCAGAATTAACCTTAAAAAGATGGGTGATAAACGCACTCGTTTTTCCAAAACCAGTCCACATCCTTTTAAAGTCCATGATTTTGTTTTAATTAGAACTCCCCATGTGAGTAATCTCCGGAAACATATGTTTAGAACATTCATGTATCTTTATGAAGGCCCCTATGAAATTGTGAAACAAGTGGGTGAGAATGCCTTTTTGGTCTCAACCCCTGATGGAACAAGAGGTACCTATAATGCCCGAAGCTTACTACCATATCCCAAGCAAAATTAAATCCTTTAAACTGTATTTATTGACATAAGAAAGAAGTAGGATATAAACTTAGTAATACCCTAAGAAGTGTTAAAAATGCATATATTATTTTATTTTTTATTTATTATAACGATGGGAGAATTGTAACCTAGTGTTATTGACACTTGGTTTCTTGGCATTATTTCTGCAGGAAAACAATGCTATTCTTTAAAGAAATAAAAAGATAAAATAATAATAGTAATAATTGATTAATAAAGTATGCTATTCACTCACTTTGGCATGTTTTGGGTGAATAACTAATAGATTTAATAACTCAATGTCATTTTGAAAGAGAGAACATGAATAATTTAATTGAGATATTAATAATTAGAGCAAATTAATATGGTATAAAAGCTAAACAGTAATTGATTTTGGATGGGTAGAGAGGGGAGTAGATGAGTGTCTTATCATAAAGCACAATAACTTCTGGTAATTTCCTTTTGTAAAAAAAAAAATAAAAAAAAATATAATGTTTAAAGAATTATACATCAAGGATTGTTAATTTAATGTATTTATTTTTTTTTTTTATATTGTCAAATTACTTTGTAATCCAGGTAAATAATACTGAAAACTATATGATTGTAATAAGTTTTTCCTTTCTTTTGTTTATGTTATAATCAAATGATTATTTTTCTGGAAGAGGCCGCTAAAGTAAAAAAATGAAAAAAAAAAAATAGATAGTCTGCTTTTAGTTTTCAAGGAAGGAACAGTGCTGAAATTTGATAACTCAATTTTTTCATTTTATTTTGCAGAAATAAATGTAATCAAAGTAAAATTTTAATAATATAATGTGTGGCTAAAATTTTTTTGATAAGATATCCTGATTTTTTTTGCCATCTACCTATTTAAAGACCTTTTATACTTAAAAATTTATTGTCTTGCGCTAAAGTTCAAAAATGACAGATGTAACTAAAAGAGTCACGAAAAGTGTTAGTATGTCTACATTAAAGAAGATAAATGATTTCCAAGAAAGAAATAATTATTTATTAACTTTATGTCATTTATTGATTCTTTCTTGATATAGAAAGAAAAAAAAATAATTGAAAGAAATATTTTGAAACCAAGGAAAATCAACTAGAAACATTTTCGCGCTCTTTCTCAATATTGTCTGCCTTTACAAGTAATGTAGTTACATACGTTAAAATATGTTTTATTCACCAAGAATTGTCTGGAAATAATAATAATGATAAATAAGATTAAATTATGCACCTGTATATTTTTTTTAAAAATATAAAAAAGAAGATAAACTTTCTCAGAGTAAATATAGGAAAAGTTATATAAGAGCATTCTTACGGAGAAGTTACAGTTAAAAAAAAATTTATAATTCCTAAAGTATGAACAAAACCAAATATCTTAGTGACTTAATGATAAAAATAAAGGATATATTATATTACACATCAGTTGGAGTTATTCAAACTTCCTATACATGTAAATCAGCTGCAGTTATTATTATAATAATCTCTCGGAAAATTGCGCATTTTCGTCCATAAGTAAGCTAGCTAATAAGTATACGTATCGTCAATAAAAAAAAAATATTGTGTATGTTTATTGTCTATAGTCAAATATTCGTCTATATTAGAAGTCTATTTTTTTTCTTGGATCCCAAAATTGTAGTAGTTTAATTCAAGTAAGAATTAATCTTCAATTCTGCTATATGTTTCTTTACCTAATTTATTAAACGCACAAAATAAGAGAAACTTTTATTTAAAGGAAATAATACCATGCGTTTATTGTTTTTAAACTTGCTTCGTGAAATACGACTGGATAAAGCTCTTCACCTGGACCAATTGCTCAACAGAAAAATATTTTCTAATGAGAGAGTATGCACTTGTTAATTAATGATTGTTTAAAACTAAGTTATAAATGATATGTATTTTTTTTTATATCACATAGATTAAAGTCTGTATGGTCAAGTGATATTTAATAGCCTTGTAATGACAAAGGTATGTTTTAATGTAATTATTATAGGTTAAGTTGATATTTAACACGGAAAAAAAAAATCTATAAAATATGTTTTAATTATTACATACAATTGTAGGTAGAAATTTTGTATGTTAGATACATAAAAGAAAAATATTTAGATATTTAAGGGGTAAAATAAATATTGAAAATTATCAGAAGTAACTAAAAAAAAAAATGCTATAACAAAATATTTCTTGTTAAAGTTTTGAAACGAATTTATACTGTATTAATTGAGGAAGTTATTCCTATATATTCTTAATTAACACATCCACTTTATTTAGTTTAAGATAGTATGCTACCAACTATTTTGAATGTTCCTTTATTAAAATTAAAATTATTATACTTTTATTCTATGATGTCCATTGATTTCAGATGTTGATCAAAGTATACCCGGTAACATAAGTTTATTATAATCAGTGTATTTACTTATCCTGCCCAGATATAGCATTGGTATATGCTTAATATTCACATAGGTAATAATTATAATGTATTTATTTTGTGGGATGAAAAATGATCTCCCCAAAAGCTTTGTTTTCCATGAGAGGAAGATTTTAAATATAATGTTCGGGTATGTTTATAGCCCAAGTGATCGATTCTTATAGATAGGACGATCAAGAATTTATCTAGCATTTAGTATGCTTCATTTGTTTAAATCCCAGGAGAGGATTGTATTTGGTGTGTGTTCGTTGTATGCCCAAGTAAAAGGCAAGAAACCACCAAAATATTTTAATGTAGTAGATTACTTTACAAACCTTCGTGGTTATTCCATATTCCTCATGTGAAAATAAAGATAGCTCCACAATGGAAGGTGTTGATTATTGTGCTTAATTTTGAAAGTTCGGGCAAGATAAAGGTTATATTGGAGGTGTTAGTTCCTCAAGATCCACTTTAGTATAAATAGTGCGTTAGTAACTAGGGTCGATATCTGTATTGTGCTGCTAAATATTGCTAGTATTTGACAAGTAAATCAATGGAGAAAGTAATTAAAATTGCGTAATTTAAAACGCTTATTTACTGAAGGAATATTCAAATGCAATATTTAATTCTGGTTAGTAATTAAATAATACTCATATTTAAAATTATACGTATGAATAAAATTTGTATCATAACTTAAGTTAGCATTAAGTTAAATGTAAGATGGTAAGTGTAACTTCTGATAACTGGCCTATAATTAGAATAGGTTATCCCATTAAAGACCATAAATAAAGTAAATGTATTAGAATTAAATTTAATATTTTGCATATTGCATATGATGGGATTAATCCTTTTTTAAAAAAAAAAAAATAGTTAGTCAATAATTTTGAGTAAAAGCTTCTACAAGGTTATCAAAATTTAATAAACAATGTATTGGTAATGAAATGTATTTTTAGTTGATCAATCCATATGATTGCATACAGGAGAAGTAGTAACCTCTAGTCCATAACCAAAAGAGTATACAGATTAATGTCAGTTATATTTTATATTTTTGTATTACTATGGGATTATTGAATAAATGTTCATATATTTTTTTTTTGTGATAATAATAAATTATAGTCTTGTTAAAATTTGTTGTAGATTCATTTTTTTTGTTTTTATATGCTAAATATAAGTGTTTGCACAATATTTGCAAAACCTTTTCTTGAGTCCGAAATCATTTCAAACTCTTAAAAACTTAATATACCAGATAGATAAATTTAAGCAGATCGGAAGATTTAATTTTATTTTATTTTAATGAGAATTATTTATGGAGTTGCAAACTTCAGACTAAACATTTTTTTTGTGTGTGTAAAAATGAATTTATTCCCAAACCATTAACTTTGACTGCACATTATTCCATTCACATTTAGTTAAATTGTCCAAGTAATAAATCTTAGTTAAATTATTGTGTTGCCATGGATGATGGAAGGACACAGAAAGCACCCTTGTCTTTTTATTATTCTGACTAAGATTCTGGATAAAGGGGCTGTATTATTCAAAATTGTATGTCATTATTGAATATAATTATCATCTCTTTAGATAATATAGTAGTTGATATGAGAGATGAAGACACATTGAATTTAAGTAAAGTAAATGTTTCCTATAGCCGACCAGAATGCCAGTCATAAGCGACAACACAATACTGCCGAGCATTTCCTTACATGAAACAAAGAACCCTGAGATTAATATTATTATAATTATTCTTTAAATTAATAAGTGATCAATTATTGTTGTTATTACAATCGTGGCATGGCTTAAGAGAATTGAATGTACAATTGTATTATATGAAAGGTATTTTAGATCATATTGGAAAATTAATGGATATGTTGCTTTATTTTGGTTGCCTTAACAACAACCAGAAAAATTAATGTCACAAGTGCAAATAAACTAAACTAATAAATAAATCTTATAAACAAATAAAAATAAATTACTGGGTTAGAATATATATCGCACAACACTCCAAACACTTTCAAAGAAGGTATTGCCTCTGGGGATTTTGAAACTATAAGAAGTGCCACATTCATCACATTCTGTCTATGGTTTGTCAGATGCATCCTAATCTTTGAGTTAGCTATGCCTGATCCAAGATTAATTTTTTTACAGAAATTAAAAGCCATCAAAAAAAAGAGATTTGAAGTTAGCTCCTCACATTATAGTAAATTTCACATGACATCTTATTAATATTTAACATTCCACTCTGAAAGAATGAGTATTTTCTCCTTTTTTTATGTAAATTACTGATTTATAAATGTATCACTGAATTTTAATGTTATTTTAAACTTTTTTTTATTGTATACATAGTTGAATAAACCTGGTTTTTGATTAAAAAAAACACTCCAAACAATTAAGACAATATTTTTCTAAGTAGAATTTTTACTAGAACAGTCTTTTTTTTTATTTGACTTTATTTTAAATGCATTTATTTTGGAATGAAACAGTTTTAGTTAATAATCTGTTTTTAAAAATAAGCATTAATTATAATTTTATTTAATTATTTTTATTAAAGTAAACATATAATTTTGTACTTTAATTATTCAATTATTTAATTATTTCATATTTTTTATAGATGATTTATGTTTGAATCTGTGTCATGTAATTTCGTATTTTTTTTAATAAATGATTTTTTTCTTTTAGGTAGTAATGCCATAGATAATCCAGTTAACTACCCAATACTGATTAGTAAATGGATATCTTACAATTATTATTTAGTGAATGAAACAAAAATAAAAAATGCTCAAATCCTAACCACTCCACAATTAGCAAGCATGGTGAGTACTGCCATTTTTTCACTACTGCTCTAAGAAAAGCTATTGGAGAGGTCTTTATATAGTAGTAAATATTTTTATTCTGTTTTGTTTTTTGTAGTATATATATATATATATATATATATATATATATATATATATATTTATATATATATATATATATATGAGAAAATATTCCAGTCCATATCGCTAGCTGAAAATTAAATAGAAAATATTCAGATCACCCTCCTGAACATTATATTTCACTAATAGTTTGAAGTTCCGATTTATATTCATTCACAGAAAGCATTTGCTAAAATATCATAATGTTTAAGGGGATAATTTGAGTATATATAAATAGAGATATTCAATTACTGTGAGCCATTAATAAACAATAATAATCATATATCAGTAATACTAACAAAGAATAGGATGATCCGAAATGGATACCTATAGTTTTAGTTTTGATATATCTAAATGAACATTTATTGATGTTATTGGAACTTGAGTGTTAAAAACATATAACAGCCAGATTTCAAATATGATTTTAATCATTTTAAAATTATATTTACATATCATAGGATAAATAATTTATCTTATTTTTAAATGATCTATAATATTAATTAAAATTAAATAAATTTTATAAATGAAAATAATAAATATGTATAGCCTGATAATATATATATATATAAATTTAAACGTAAGCAAGCATTTTCCATAAACCCTTAATAAATAATAATATTCAAACATTATTATTATTTTTTAATGGCTTTCAGAAAGTAATTACTTCCATTTAAATTTACATACAGATACATATATATTAGGTTTACATATTTATTACTGACACCCACCCACCAATATATATAAAGCATTAAATCATCCCTCATGGTTAAGAAATCCAGTACCACCTTCTGTGAACTAATATATAAATACTGGATTTCTTAACCATGTGGAGTGATTTAATGCTTAATATTTGTATATTTATTTCAGTATAGCGTTATGCATTGGGATTATTTTCAATATATATATATATAATTATTCAAAACAATACATTATTTTCAATATATATATATATAATTATTCAAAACAATACAATAATTAATACAGTAACAATATTTTAAACAAATATATACCAATTTAAAAGAAATAATAATAAACGCAAAGTTAAAGAAGCTATGTTAATAAAAAGTGAAAAGCAACAGTTGATAAATAGACAGGCAGCCAATATAAAAATTAATGAATTGTGGGAAAATTGATGTATGACGTATTACTTTTGTTTACATTTGTAACGGTTTTTTCTAATACAATTTGAGTCTAGTTGACAACGACTACATAGATAGTTGAAAGTACTTCTATTAAATTGGTATATATTTGTTTAAAATATTGTTACTGTATTAATTATTGTATTGTTTTGAATAATTATATATATTTTATTATAATTGGAATACAGACATTGATTAATAATTTACATATATATATATATATTCATCAGATTTGAACTTTCTAAATAATAATACCTAAGTATTCTTTTCGAACCAATATTGGATGGTTTGCTGAAATGACTATAGACGGAGTTCTTGAAAGAAAAATTTGAAACTTTATTAGAACCAAAAAAATATTTTAAAGTTTTATCTTATCCAGCCTGAATTCAAATTTAAATGATAAATGTGATAGAAAGATATAATTAGAGGGGCTATGAGCACATTCTTTCAAGTTCCCTTCAGCTGGCCACTCGATCATATAACTCAATGTTTAGGACCACAATTCAGTTCTACCACTTCCAATACTTAAATGTTCTTTGAACTCCTGAACAATATAAAGAAACATCCGTTTATTATTAAGCATTTATCACTTTTTAAAAAATATTTTGTATACAATTCGCAGCATTTATTATTTTCTATATTACTTTATAAAACAATTTAATATATATTTTTAATTCTTTCTTTGATTATATTTTATTAATATTAACATTTTGATAAAACTAAATTGATAATTTTAGATTACATTTTTATACATATATAAGATTCAAATTATAAGGGACTTGAACATAGACTTTCAGGCTTCTCTAAGCCATCTGCTCTATCTCATGCAGCCAATATACATAATCAAATGATGATCTGGACCAAATAATGAGTACTGGTCCAGTACAACATGCGTATATTGAAGTTCATTTATTTTTTTAACGCGTGTGGTCATGTGTTTTAGTTGTATGAGAAAGGGCGGATAGCTGAGGAGAGCTTGGATTTACATCTAAAACTCCAAGTATATAAATTATACTTGTATTCAATCAAATATTCTATATAAGAGTCATTAAAGAAAAAAACATTGAAAACGCCCCATAGCTATAGTGATTCAGCCAAACTCCCCTCTAAATAAAGAACAACTATTGTTTATAAAGTTGGAGAGTGGCTGAAGCATTACAGCTATGGGGACGTTTCAGCTATTATATATCTTTTTTTCACCTATTATGTATAGATTTTAGCTAGAGTTATGCATTGTTTCAATTAGTAAATATATTGTATGTATAACATTATGTTCTAATAAAATAAAATAAAACTGATTATATATATATATATATATATATATATATATATATATATATCATCATCATTATCAACCATTATCAATCCACTGCAGGATGAAGGTCTCTCCAAGTTTAATCCATCTTCTCCGATCTTTAGCTTCTCTTCTCCACATCACCCCTACACATTTTCTTATTTCATCCATCCATCTTACATGTGGTCTTCTTCTGGGTCTTTTACAATCTCTTGGGATCCAGTTTAAAATTTCAATTGTCCATCTATTATCATCTCTTCTAGCAATATATCCAGCCCAACTCCACTTCAATCTTTTAATTTTTTCAATGAGGTCAGTAACACCTGTTTGTTCTCTTACCCATACATTGCGTTTTCGATCTCTTCTTGTTACTCCCAACATACATCTCTCCATACTTCTTTGAGTGGTCTGAAGTCTCTGTATTGATCTTCTATTAAGTGTCCAAGTCTCAGATCCATAAGTAAGAACTGGTAAAACACATTTGTTAAAAACCTTTCTTTTCAAACACATACGCATATTTCCTTTTAATATCAAGTTATTTCTACCAAAAGCACTCCAACCAAGTTTAATTCTATGATTAATTTCCTCTATTATGTTTCCATATGTATTAATAATCTGACCAAGGTATTTGTAACTCTTAACTTCTTCTAATTCATCATAATCAATCTTTATTTTCATATTTGGAGCAAATCTATTAAACATTACTTTAGTCTTTTTAACATTTATCTTTAGTCCTACTTTCCTACTTTCATCTGATAACTCCTGCAACATTTCCTGCAGCTCGGAAGCATTATTTGCAAAAACAACTACATCATCTGCGAAATCTAAATGACTTAAATAATCTCCATTTACTTTCACTCCTTTAGTTTCCCATTTTAATCCACAAAATACTTCTTGCAGCACTGCTGTAAAAAGTTTTGGAGATATGGAGTCACCTTGTCTTACACCTTTCTCAATGTTGACTTTCCCAGTATCATTATGTAATATAATTGTTGCTGTTGCATTTTTATAAATATTCTTTAAAATATGACAATATCCTGGATCTATACCTTGATGATCCAATGCTTTAATCACTGAAGAAATGTTTATAGAATCAAATGCCTTTTCATAATCTACAAATCCAAAACATAATGACAACTCATATTCATTTGTCCTTTCTATAACTTCTCTCAATACTTGAATATGATCTACTGTACTAAAACCACTTTTAAATCCAGCTTGTTCTCTTGGTTGGTGAAAATCCAAGGTTCTCTGTAGACGAGTTGTAATTATCTTGGTAAAAATTTTATATAAAACTGATAAAAGGCTGATAGGTCTGTAATTTCTAATGTCTTCTTTATCACCTTTTTTAAATATTAATATTATTACTGCATTCTTCCAATCATCCGGTACATCTTTATCATTTAGACATTTGGTATATAACTTTGCTAATATTTTTTCTGTTTCTTCACCTGCTTCTTTTAATATATCAATTATAATTCCATCATTACCTGGAGCCTTTCCTTTTTTCATACATTTAATTGCATTTCTCACTTCTTCATTTAAAATTCTGGGCAATTCGGAAGATGTAATAGATATAGGAGGTACTTGTTCTTTATTACTATATAATTCTTGATAAAAATCTTCTACCAATTTCATAATGTCATCCCTCTTTTTAGTAATAATTCCATCTTTTTTCCTTATTGCAGATATAAATTTCCTACCAATACCAAAATGTTGTTTTACATTCTTAAGACTTTTATTTTCTTCTACAGCTTTTCTTGCTAGTTCACAGTTATACTTTCTTATATCATTTTCAACTCTTTTCTGCACCATTTTACAAAATTCGAGATATTCAATTCTTCTTAATGCATCATTCTTCCATATCTTCATATTCCTTCTTTTCTTCATAAGTTCTCTAGTCTCAGTAGAAATTTTATTAGTCAATTGCTGCTTTTTTCTACCAGCTATTTTTGTTGCAGTTTTTAAAAGTGTATCAGTTATTTTCATATTAATTTCATTCAAATCTGAATCATGTTCAAAATCTACTAATACTTGAAACCGATTTGTAAGTTCTAATTTAAATTCATTAGAATGTTTCTGAAGATTAGGAATATCAACTGTAAATATAGTTTTTCTTAATAATTTTTGTCTCTCTAGTTTTACATTAACATGTATCTTACCCCTTACTAATCGATGATCACTTCCTGTGTTAAATTTATTAAGAACATTACAATCTTGAAATATGTATTTCCTGTTAGTCAAAATATAATCCAATTCTGCTGTACCTTCATTTGGATGCTTCCATGTCCATTTCCTTCTAACATTTTTCTCAAAAAAAAGAATTCATAATATAAAGTTTTTCCTTCTCTGCAAACTCCACAAGTCTATGTCCTCTCTCATTTCTATTACCATAACCAAAATTACCTACAACACTTTCATCTTTCATTTGTTTACCAATTCTAGCATTAAAATCTCCCATAACAATTTTAAAATGTTGTTTACTCTGATCAAAAGCCTTTTGAACATCCATATAAAAATCTTCTACTACTTCATCACTGTGAGAACTTGTTGGGGCATAAACCTGAATTATCTGTATTTGATATCTGCTATTAAGTTGTATAACTAATCTTGCCACTCTGTCTGATACACCATCAATCTCCACAATATTGTTCTTCCACTTTTTATTTATAATGAATCCTAATCCACTTGTATTTCCAATATTTGTGCCTTTATAATAGAGCATATGTCCACTTTTTAAATCAATTGTCTCTTCACCTTTTCTTCTAACTTCACAAAGTCCAATAATATCACATTTAATATAAGAGAGTTCTTCTTTTAATTCTTGCAATCTTCCTTCACTTGAAAGTGATCTGCAGTTGTAAGTACCTAAATAAAAAGTCGTCATCAAATGGCAGCCTGGGTCCACCTCCAGGATATTCTTAGCACCCTCCGCCTTCGGCCACCAAACGCTGCCTTGGTTGGTGACTTTACAGCCTCCTGGGATTAAGGGCCATGCTTTATTTTTGTCTGTCATAATTGTATAATTGCTAAAAATCTTTATCATTTACACAAACATTCATTCTGCCTTATCAGGCACTGAGAAGAAAGACCATGGTGTTTCTTGATCTTAAACTCAGAGGTAAAAAGCCAATAAACTCACCACGCTGGCTAATGCGTGTTGGTGAGCAGCCCATCCATGTTCGTATACTATATGAATAAACATATAGTAATAACAGCTGCAACGACAAGAACGTATGGAGTGGACATTAGGAATTTGCCCTGCTCGGTTCCTTTAAGGCTTCCAAGAGGAATCAAAGGGTCTCCTTTCAGTTAATAGCAAACTCCTCTCTGCAGCCTATATATATATATATATATATATATATATATTATATATATGTTATTAACATTATATATATATATATATATATATATATATATATAATGTTAACAACATTTATGAATTTAACTTTAGATATATATTATAAAAAATACTATAAGACAACAGTAGGGAATTTTTATTTAACTTATACATATATTCAAAGTTGAAAAAAAAAAGAACTATAAAATAATATACAATATATGTGTGTGTTTGATTTATTTCAATGTTTTGAACGTTGGCAAAGAGATTTTATTCAATATATATATAGACAATGGCCAAGGGTGCTTTCGACCAATGAAGTTAGATTTATCCACTCATTAACTGCAGGAGTGCATAAATCTGGTTTCATCAGTCGAAAGCATACGACCATTGCCGACATATATATACTAGATAAAACCTTCTCTTAGCCAACATTCAAAGCAAAGAAATAAAGCAATTATAATTAGCATAAGATAGAAAAATATAGATTTGGATATATAGGTATTAAGATTTTATATATATCAAATCAAAGTGATTGTTAACTGAATCATACAATTAGCCTTAAGATTATAAGAAACATTCTGACGAATTATTGAATTATATTTTCTTTATATGATTTTAAAATTGTAAAATCTTATTTTTTATATTTTTTTTAAGACATAAAAAGTCAATATTTTTAGTTGATTTTTTATATATATAAATTTAAATCTTGAAAAAAAAATTTTGAATTATTTACTTATATTTTTAAACAAAACATTTTAAAAATACAATTATATATTGTTTGAAGATTTTTGATGATGACATTTTAATGATAGTTATATGTTGTATCATTTAAAATTGTGTTTAGAAAAAAATTATACTTTACATTTTTTCAAATACAGAAATAATGCACATTGTTAACATAGAACACAGTATTTTGGTGGCATTTTATCTTTTTTTTCTCCAATCATTTCTGGTCTTTCCCAATGACATCATGGAAAGTGAACTGGTAACCTCTAGATTTGTAAATACTAAATTTATCTCAAAAGTTCAGTATTCACAAATCTAAAGGTTATCTGCTAAATCTCCATGCTAGATTTGATTTTGGTAAGACTAGCAACAGCTGAAGAAGAGAGAAGAAAAATATCATTCAAAATGCATATTTTATCTTAAATATATTACTAATATTTAAATGTATTTAGAGAATTGTAAATAAAGTTTGAATTTTTCTAAAAATAGTGAATAATTCGATTAGTTGATGGAAATATATTTACCTACAATGACAAATACAATTATATATTGTAACTATATAAAAATACTAGTAGTCATTTTAACTATATAAATAAAATAGTTATCATTGTAACTGAATAAAGATGACAGTGAAATCCATCTAGTGACATTACACTTATCTCTAACAATACATTCTTTCAACAAAGAAAAAAAACCCTTTTCTTCTTTCCACATATATAAAACACGTTCATAGTTGCATACTGGTGCTATTTGTAACTAATTAAAAATATCAAAAATAAATATATCACCAAGATTGGAAAAAGGAAATCAAACTCTTATTTCTCTTTTATTCAGTTTTACTTTTATGTATATATTTTACCTGGGTGCTACTAGGCTGTCTAAACCTAGATAAAGTTATATCATATACTTATTCATATGTGTACCTGGTTCAAACCTACTTGGTATAATCTTTATAACACATGCACTTGTATAAAGGGAAAATGACATCCTTATACTTTAGTTGTGCAAATAAAAATTATAAGATTTTAATATCATAAATTCTCACTTAATATTCTCACAGGTGTTACCAGCCCAGTTTAAGTATGATTGATTTATAGATTTATCAGGTGTGTCAATGGTAGACATGTTTCTAGCTAATGGATCATAAACAAACATAGTGAGAAACATTATTTATATATGGCCATTGAACCCATTTATTTGATCTATTTATAATGATGATGCTGATCATTCCAGCCATAACTTTAGAACTAATTCACAACATTAAAATTTTATCTTTCATAAACCTATAATTATTTACCTAAAATATTATCATATTTAAATTATGACTTAATGATTGATATTTGTCAGTGATGATGATGGTCATAATTAACAAGATAATGAATAACTCTTAAGAAAGATATAGCCTCTTTTAATAAAAGCAAATTAACATTTATTACTGTTTAATCATTAATAACACAGATATAAACATTTACATGATTAATAATGACAAATTGTTTACATTTTAAATAATATTAATAATACTAAAAAATCTTCCCCTTTCCCTTAATGACATGTACTCAATGTTCATATCATCTAGGATAATGTGTGCACAACAATTCTATAGTTAATAAATAAAAATTTTATATCCCCCAAAAATTTTCATTAAAAAAAAACACTGTATGTGCACACATATTCACCTATTGCATATAACATATATATTTTCACCTTTATAAATTTAATCATAATATTAAAAAAGAGAGCTAATTAAAGAAGGATTAGTCAGATTATGAAGATTAGAGCATATAAGGAAATTAGCTTCAAGTTATCTATCTGACTGTCCACCGATCTAGGTCATTAATTACTTAAAAAAAATCTATCTCCCCTAATGCTAAATTTCTACTGATTTTTAACATTCAGGCTCAACAAATATACATGTAAGTAATCATAAATATATTACTACATGAGTGTGTATATGAGTTAACTCCCATTATGAAAAAATATCTATTAAACCCTTTTGACATACAATATAAATCAACATTTCATAATATTTAAATCAATATACAATAAACACTTTTTATAAAAATAAAATACACATATAAATGGTTACATGTAATAATTTAAGAATACAGAATTCATCAATAATGCAATAGCTATTATTACTGAAAATCTTCTATAATTGGTTTTCATTTTAATATTCAAAGATTTAAAAAAGAGAGAGATAATGAGATTTATTATTAAAAGGTTTGTTAATAGTCACAGATAAAAATATAATTAAAATTCATATTACCAGTTCTTTTACTTTTGAGAGTCCAATGATTTGAAAATCAGCTTCTTGAAGGTTTAAAATTTGACAGCAGCCACACACCAATATGTAACATGCATATATTTACCAATTACAGTGTTTTACTGGAACAGTCCTATTCTGGTTTGAGCTTGCATTTCTTTACTGCAATGATGATGAAATCACTTGGTTCTATAGGGACCATTTGACACTGGAATGGTTTCTTCATTTCTTCCAAGTATAATTACATTTAATAGACCATGGATATTTGCTGCTTTCCATATATTTTAGCATTCTTCTTGGTTTAAACTCAGCCAAGGGCATAAATTAAATAACATGGTTTCACAGATTTCAGTATTTTACTTCTATAATTGCACTTTTAGATTTACCATCACAGGTGAGCTATAAATTTCTTCTTTCTTATTTAGCAATCAGTTATAAGATGTTTAAATATTTGGATTCAAACTCTTCAGATGTGCATCAGTTTATGGATGGCCAATGGGATCCTTGACAAAATATTTATTTAGCCTGCCATTGGGCTGTAGAAACTTTCAAAAAATATAAAAATAATGCTGGCTTCCACAGCAATCGAGTCTTATTTCTTTTCCCTCCTTTTTCTGAAGTCTAAAATTTGACCTCCATCTTTCTTTCATTAACCTCTGAACTTGATCTGACAGGTCAAGTGAAACTCTAACCTTTTCAGACAAAATAAAATAAATTGCTTCTGAATTCTTTTTAAACAATATATCTTTTTATAAAGAAATTATAAATTTATTTCGAAAAAACCTTTTCTGTTATCAAAATGTGTCTGTAAATGTTTTAGGTCTATGTCTGTAAATACAGGCACACACTCATCCATGTTCAGACATTCAAAACCAGCCTATAAAAAAAATCTGACTGATTTGAAAAGCTATAACTTAAAATTCAGAAAATAAATTACTAAGACTATTAGAATTAAAGATTAAAGAAAAATACTATAATCTAGTAAACATAAATTAGCTTTAAGGAAGGTTAATAAGCAAAATGAGAAAATTAGTCATTCATTGAGTCTGTGCTTATAGACAACTGTTTATATATGCTCACTATATAACTAATAGATTTTCTTTGATTAATAAATCGGTTGAATAAAACATATATTTTTAAATGTTATTTATATTTTCCGACCAAAGGTTTTTACTTGGATTCAGTAATAAAGTCTCAATACTTTTGATGTTTGCTTTATCACTTTGTCTCTTAAAAGATTAATCTCAAATTTGAACTCAACACCTGCAATAATTCCTATTTATTGATACATCCGTGTTCCTCCTATGAATTCCAGAATTTGATACTTTGTTAAATTGACCCAATTAGTGCTGCTATCTATCACTTCTAATCTATAATGTTGTTTATAGGCTAAGAATTATAATTTTTTGTCATATTTGTTCTATAATTTAAACACAATCCGATTACATCTCACATCAGTATTTTCAGTTATCACATAGTTCAGTGCCATACATTTTTGCCTTCTAACATCCAATTTAATTGATCTATTTCAGCCTTAAATGATTGATTTCAGTAATATTTCCTTAAGTTTTAACATTATTTTGTTTTGTTGATAAATAGTTTTTTTGATGTATACATGACAACAATTAGAAAACATCTTTAATTGTAGGTATTTCTTAAGAAAATTAAGATATTTCAGTTTCTTAGTCAACTTTGTGCAAATTTTAAGTCTGGATTTATAATATCCATTCTGTTCCATTCTTTGATATAATTTGATATCTAGAATTATTATCTCTTTTCTGTACAATTTTAATCTTAAATATTCAGACATTTAACATAGAAAAGGTAAACATATGTTTATAATTTTTAGCTTTTATTCATGCTTAGCATACTTTTAATATAAACTATATATCATAACCATAAATTTTTTAAATTTTGTTATGTATGGTACTAGGAATATGAATATTGAAGAACTGATAGAAAGCATATAAATAGAATGTTTAACTATTATTTCTGCATGAATCTTCAGATGTTTCAAGGCTCTAGATTATATAAAGAACTGGGGTTTCTGATGAAATATATATACAGTGAGAGAAATTAATCTGATTTAATACAAATCAATAATTCAAGATTTATAATAGGCTTGGATGAGTGTATCACATACTTCTGGTTGAAATATATTTAACAACATTGTTTTGAAGTAAAAGAGAACATCCTATTACTTCAACAATAAACCCCAAAAAAAGAGATATTATGGGTAATGGAGAAAAGTCAGAGAGATTGTCAATAATATCCTGATGATTTCCTGACAACAAAGAAAAAAGTTAATTCTGTTTTCATGGATAAAATCTCCTTATTTCTGTTTGTTATTAAAATAACAATTCCTGAAAAATATTTAATTCAACATATATAATTCTCTAGAGAAGTTTAAAGTATTATTTGCAGAATGTCAAGATATATCTTTCACATTCTCACATCCCTATAAGATAGCTTTATGGATTTAAGTCCAATTACTAACTTGGGTTTGAAGTAAAAGAGGATCTCTTTTTAGTTCAATAATGAATTCCTATAATAGAGCTATTATAAGTAATGGAGGAAATTTATTTAGCTAAAAGGAAATTGTCATATAGTAGTAATTAATAGTTTCCTGGCAACATCAAAGGCAAAGCTTATCTCTATTTACATGGATAAAATCTTCTCAATTCTGTTCTTTATTAGAATAAGAATCCATTGAATATATATATATCAGGTGTTAATTGTATGTAAATAGTCTTTAATTAATTCACCATAGAACTTAGATCTTTTCAAGTTTAATAAAAGGAATAGTGAAGAACACATTTGACAGATTAATTAACTATTGGATGATGAGGTATTAAAGATTTTTAAACTTGTTTTATTCTCTAGTAAGAATAATTATATAGCCATTTAATAAATAATAATTATATATTTAATGGTATGTTTACGGCCAAATATCTGGAAAAGTAAATTTTAAACCTGCTAATAATTGAACAAATTCGAAGTTTTTGATATAAAATTTTAGGGCTTAGATATAGTAAATGGATGCATTAACATCTATGTTAAGCGATCCTTCTAGCTCTTCTCTTTTCTTCTATACACAATTAGAAAAAAAATTAGATTTAAATATGTTATTGCAATGCAAAGACTAGTTATTAGGTTAATAATGGATTGAGTAGCGAATATTTATATACCATCCCCTTGTTTTAGCCTTTAGTAAATAATAGCTACATATCCATTCCCTAACTAATAGTTGTATGATATATATATATATATCTAAAGCAAGATTAAATATAAAAGTTTTTTGTTTGTCGCGCAAATGAGAAATAAAAAGCATTTATTCTGTAATTATATGTAGATATAAGTAAGCGGTAAATTTATTTAGTTTGTTTCTTTTTAAATAGTAATAAAATAATTCTTATCTTAATAAAGAGATTGATACAACTCGCATTTTATATTTACAAGATTAGATAAAAATGGAACTAAAATTTATTTCCCAGATATTTGGCTTACTTTTGCGTTCATTGGTTATCTACTAGATGTAAAGAAAAATTCAGTTTCTTTCATAAGTGTTATTTATTTTTCTACATTTTATTTTCTAAATAGCTAATCTCCAAGATTAAAATAAGATATGTTTGTCAAAAAATAAAAAGAAATGAAGGATAAAATATCACCCAGATTTTCCTCAAATATCAGTGAAATTAAGTTTAAACAATAATTAGAAATGTAAATTAGAAGATAATTGTCTTTAATTTGCATTGATAGCAGTTTTCTCTAATCAATCTATACAAATTAAAAATGCGTAAAATGTGCGTCATGTCATTATTTAAAATCGAATTAATAAATATGAGGAAGGGAGAAAAAAACAGAGATTATTATTTTGACTAATTTACAAAAAGTATACGTTTTGAAAAGAACATAAAATGCTTCCAAAATAAGTTTATCGAATTATTGAGGATTAAAGATAGATCTTTGCAAAACAGAAATAATTTGTGATCCAAAAAACTTCAAAATATTATTAGATATCATACTCATTAATAACAGAAAAGATCGTTGTAATTGTAAATTTGATTAACAATTAGGAATATTATAATATCATAAAATAGCTTCTTGCATCAGATTTTATTAACACTTATGATGCGCCTCTATTTCATTTGTTTTTTCATTTTAAATTTTATTGACCATCATGGTTTAATTACAACAATATATGTATATAATAACCAATTTTTATCTTCATACCACTTAACAATTATGAAGATGGCTGGCTGGTTTTGATAAAGTTATGTTTGTGTCGATTTAATATCATTCATTGTATGCTATATAGTATGACCCAGCCACTAAAAGATGTGCATATATATATACTGTCCACAAATCCACGCATAGTCAACATTAGACTGGCGTTAGGTGAGGCAATATCTCATAAAATTGCTATTCCTGATATAGATACTAAGATAGATTATCCTAATTGTAAAACAAATTAAACTTAATATCTTTTATAAATATTCTAGAACTAATGAGTAATGTAACTAACTATTAATGAGTGGGTTTACAACAAATGATGCATTTATGGCAAGAAAGCAGAAGAAAATAAAGTTAAATAATCAAATGATTAATTGCTTGGGAGTTCATAAAAAGTTTAAGAACTGAAAATGGTGGAGCAGAGCTGTGAATTGTAAACTTCGACCTCCAGAATTTATCATTCTATCACTACAATAAAACGAAGGGATAACGTACTAATTTATAATTATATTAATTTTTTTCTAAGAAGTTGTAATTGGTAAGCAGTATAATTGTTACTTGTATATTGTATATAGTAGAAAATGGCTCACATTTTGTTTACAAGCTTTGATTACAAAATAAATATTGTTTACTTTAGGTATACAGTATTTTTTAACATGAACACAATATATAACACAGTTGCATTTTTATATGCATAGCATGTATCTACACATTAAGATGTATTAAATTAACATGTATTAAATAATAATAATAATAATAATAATAATAATAATAATAATAATAATAATAATAATAATAATAATAATGATGATGATGATGATGATGATGATGATGCTATTATTAATAATAAATTGAAAAAGCATATGTACATTTATTTTTCTAGTAAACATCACATGATCACCATTTCTTATGCCTACACAATCAGTTAAAACAATATCAACTCTCTCTCTCTAGAGTAGTGCCATCTAGTGCAAGCCAAAGTAATCAATGGATACTAGAAGCTTTGTGCATCAAAACTCCATCAAAACTCCTATTCGTACTTACTGATCCAATATTTCTGGATTAGATTCTAGTTTGTGGCCTACAACAGTGAGGAGTTTTGGATCTAAGAACACTGCATCTAGAACTTTGAATATAATACAAATGAATGAGCTTTACTTAAAAACACTATTGTGTTTTTATTTTGGCCCATAGTTTTATCATTAACTAAAAAAATAAAAGGTGGCTTCTGGAAGATTACATTGGATCTAAATGTTTAGATGCAGTGCTTTCTGATTCAAGGGTCCTAACTGATGAAAGCCACAAGCTAGAAAGTAATCTGGGGATATAGGGATTTGAATACCGAAATCTAACATTCATTGATTACTATGGCTTTCACTAGATGGCACTGCTACTATTTGTATATTTATTTTGTATTCACTTATTTTAATCAGTCAATAATAATAATAATAATAATAATAATAATAATAATAATAATATTCATATCGGCTTTTTCAAACCAAATTGTGCAAACGCTTTTTGCGAGTGTTAAAAAGCCGATATGAATGTGATTACAATTGTATACAGACGCTATAAAAAATAAATGCTAATAATAATAATAATAATACTAGCAAAACATCACATGATCACTATTTCATATACTTTACACATGCTGTTAGTGCCAACAAGTGCAAGCTTTTGTGATCAATGGATAAAGTAAGATTTGTGCATAAAATCCCTATCTAGTACATACTCATCTAACATCCACAGATTAGTTTCTAGCTTGTGGCTTTCATCAATGAAGAGCCTTCGATTTAAAAGCCATAAGCTAAAAACTAGTCTGGGAATGTTGGATGAGTAGGCACTAGATAGGGATTTTATGCACAAACCTTTTTGCATTCATTGATTACAAAAGCTTGTACTTGGTGGCACTACTCTATGGAGAGTTTGGTAATCTTATTATTATTATTATTATTATTATTATTATTATTATTATTATTATTATTATTATTATTATTATTATTATTATTATTATTATTATTATTATTATTATTATTATTATTATTATTATTATTATTATTATTATTATTATTATTATTATTATTATTATTATTAATGATAATAAACTTATGCTATATATATATATATAAGAATGACAACAAAGTTTTATTAGTCTATTCTTACAAACTTTAAGCTTTCTGATGTAATACAATACTGTGTATCAGAAACATTTGCCAGTTCATATTTTCTATCCATAATTTCAATGCTTTATTTAAAAAAAAAGTCTTTGAATATGATTATAAATTTAACCATTTCAGGAACCCAAACAACTTAGCTTGAATATGCTTTTCTTCTTTCATTATTTGTCTAATAGATAATTATTTTCTTTTAACGAGACCAACTTCTGAACATGATTTTATTTATTTATTACAAATCAATGACTTTTATTTTGTCATTTAATAAAGAAAGTATTTTATGAATTTTTTTAAATTAAATTATTCTTATAAAACATTTTATCAAACAAAATACTGTATAATATTAAACTTTCTCAGAAAATAGTGAAAAAATAAATTCTTGTGCATATATTTAACAAATGGAATCATGTTAGAATGAGAGATCTGCAAGATGATATAATGGCCGTTGACATATTGTTTGAATATATACCCAGGAAATGTACTAAATTTATGAGCGTCAATGTTTTATGATTGCATAGCATATGTTGATACAATATATATCAAGGCTTAATTGTAAGTATATATATAATTACCAAATTATGAGTTTTGTATGACAAATTGTTAATAAAATTAATAGTGAAATAATACTAAATTTCAAATTAATCAATATTTCATCTAATATTCAAAGGTTGTTTGTTCTTCATCTTCTGTATCATATTAATAGTGATTTCATGTTAACAGTAGACAAAATTTACTCTATAATTTCAAAACTATATCAAAAACTAAGCTTTTATAACAACAGAAATTAAGAACAAAGTAGTACCATTCTCTCTTTAATTATCATGACATCACATAACTCAGTGGGATATATTTACTTCCCTTCCATATATATATATATATATATATATATATATATATATATATATAACTACAACCATTAAATGTCTGTATTTTTAAATTATATAATAATAATTCAAACAAATATATTTAACACAGTATTCAAAATTAAATAATATATTCTTTACCAGAAGTACTTTCAATTGTTTCACTGACAATCTTTATCAACTGTTAATACAAACGTACAAAAAATAAAAACTTGCATTACCCATCATTCAATCTATTCAAATTTCCCACAATTCTGTTGTCTTTATATTAGCCGATTGTTTATTCATTAAACCACCTCTATTCCTAGATATCATCATTGCCTCTTTAATTTTACGTTTTTCACTACACCTTTCAATTTGAATAATTTTTATATCTCTATTATTAAATTTAAAACCATAATTACATGTTTTATTATGATCAAATATAATTGATGGAGTATTCATATTTACTGAAGATATATTTTCTTTCTGTACACGTTTATATAATGTCTTATGATCATTATATCATTTTTGTAATGTACATTTGGATTCCCCTATATATTTTATTCCACAACCACATTCCAACATATATATAACAGAACTTAATTCAAACTTAGAAATCTTGGCTTTGGAGTTATTTATCATATCATTTATATTATTTGAAGAGAAAAAAGAAATTCTACACAAACCACTAAAAAGTTTATTAATTAATTTAGCTTGTTGATTAGATATAAAAGGAATAGAAATCCATTTATCACTTTTTAATTTACTTAATATTTTCTTATTATTACTTTTATTTTGATTATATTTTGTAATTGTATTATAAATAATATTCCTTCCATAACCAACATTCAACATATCAGTAATATATACATTAATATTTTCAATTTTATCACTAATAAATTTGCACAAATAATCATTTCTAAACAAAAATGACTTCAAACCAGCTAATTTATGACTCATATGAACTTTAGAATTATATGGAATATAACCCCTAATTTCCACAGGCTTTAAAATCATATTATAATCAAACACATTATTATTTCTTTTAATAAATATATCTAAAAACTTTATAGAATCTTCCTTCTCTTCATTTAACACCCATTTTACATTATTAATCATATTTAACTCATTAAACAAATTAACTATTATTTCATTATGTGCACATATAAATACATCATCAACATATCTACAATATACTTTAATTCCTTTATATTTTATCTGAGACAATATCTTAACCTCATAACTAGAAATAAAAAAATTACAAATCTGTGATACCACCAGAAGACCCATTGGCCAACCAAAATTCATTTTATAAAAGCAATCATTAAACCTAACATATATATTATCATTCACAAATCTTAATATTTTAACAATAAAATTCCTAATATTATTATCTATAGATTTTAAAAACAAAGCTCTTTCAATAATCTCTATTGATTCCATACGATTAATTGAACCATACATTTCAGATATGTCAAGTGTACACATAACATCATTATTATCAATTTTTATATTTTTAATCCTATTAATAAAATCAAATGATGATGAAATCGTATAATCTCCAAATCCAAGCACATCTTGCATTATTTTTTCAATATATCTACAAGCATTATAATAAAAAACACCACCAAAATCAACAATTACTCTTAATGGATAACAATTTTTATGCAATTTTATATTTGCAAAAATTCTTGGAAACACTGCAGACGACGGATATAAACTGTAATATGTCTTTGCATCAATAACTTTTTTCTTTTTAGCAGTCATTAAAATGTCATTAATAAATTTCATTCTATATGTATCAATATTATTTAATTCACTTTTTTCAAAACAAAGCTTCTTCATTTGATCCATAATTTTCATATTATATTCATCCTGTTTCATTAGGCACATCCGTAACCCCTTGTCCTCCTTCAAACAAATTAATTTATTACTTTTTAAAAATTTTTTAAATTCATAAATTTGTTTTAACCAAACATTATCATTTTGCTTATCAAATGTTTTATTTTTTATTTCATTAATTATTTTATTCCTATCATTTAAATCACAATTTATAACACCAAATGAATATTCAATCGCCACATTTAATTCAATACTAGAATCTTTCCAACCTCCACTGATGTATTTAGATCCAAAATATAAAATATAACACTGATTAAAATTCAAACCAACTCCAGAGATATTCACATAGTTTTGATCACTAAAATTTCTTGGAAACTTTTTATTATACAAATGTTCAATTTTCCTATTAAATTTATCCATCATTTTTGAATGCAAATTATTAAAACGTATTTGACAAATCTGTTTATATTCATATAAATAATCAATATTATTAACGTAAATAAAATGATTTAATGTTCTTAAATACTTTCTATTATAAAACAGCAAATACTTACATTGGTCAATTATATTACGAAGTATTATATTTTTTAGATCATCCATAGATCTCACACTCAATTTACATAACTTATTTATTTTAATATAACAACAGTTAGGAAACACTTTAAAAATCTCACAGGAATACAAAAACTTTATTCTGCACTTTAACGTAATAACTTTAACCGTTACTTTCTGCCATTCCTCTAAAAGCCAAATTCCATTTAATTGCTTTAAATCCATTTCATATATAAATAACTATAACCATTAAATGTCTGTATTTTTAAATTATATAATAATAATTCAAACAAATATATTTAACACAGTATTCAAAATTAAATAATATATTCTTTACCAGAAGTACTTTCAATTGTTTCACTGACAATCTTTATCAACTGTTAATACAAACGTACAAAAAATAAAAACTTGCATTACCCATCATTCAATCTATTCAAATTTTCCACAATTCTGTTTTTTTTTATATTAGCCAATTGTTTATTCATTAAACCACCTCTATTCCTAGATATCATCATTGCCTCTTTAATTTTATGTTTCTCACTACACCTTTCAATTTGAATAATTTTTATATCTCTATTATTAAATTTAAAACCATAATTACATGTTTTATTATGATCAAATATAATTGATGGAGTATTCATATTTACTGAAGATATATTTTCTTTCTGTACACGTTTATATAATGTCTTATGATCATTATATCGTTTTTGTAATGTACATTTGGATTCCCCTATATATTTTATTCCACAAACAGAACTTAATTCAAACTTAGAAAACTTGGCTTTGGAGTTATTTATCAATCATTTATATTATTTGAAGAGAAAAAAGAAATTCTACACAAACCACTAAAAAGAATATATTATTTAATTTTGAATACTGTGTTAAATATATTTGTTTGAATTATTATATATATATATATATATATATATATATATATATATATATATATATGAGTATTGTATTGGTCAGATTTGTATAATGAACATAACTAATTCTAGGAACTAAGCAATGATCACTAACTTGCATGTCTGTTTATAACATTGATATAAACATTACGATGAACAATTAATTTAAATCTCATTAACTATGCCCTCCAGGACAATTTTCACATGATTACTACATCTCATGTTAGCATTGAAACAATTGATCTTAGTTCAAGATCGAGTTTTACTATTCTACCACTTAAACCATATTTCACCCCACTCCTTTTTGTCATATGTACATAAGTTATATGTGTATTTCTGAGAAGCATTGATGAGATTTATAAATATAAATCTTAAATAAAATTTTTCTTTATTTATTTTAAATATTAACTTTTATAGATGCAACTCAGATATATATATATATATATATATATATATTGTACCGCTTATGGAAAAGCGATCCACGTGAAATTTTTGTCCAAAAATTATTAAAATAAAATTATCATAAATAATGCAAAGGTTTCAGTTTGAGAGATTGTTGTTTATAAAAATCTAAAGAGTTTTTAGTAGTTTAAATAAAAGAAAGCTAGATAAAAGAAAATAGTCAGTAAAAGTTACAATTAATTAATTGGAAGGGGGGAAAATACTAAAAGCTTAAACTATAAATCTTTTACATAAAATTAAAAATATCTCTCTTTTTGTTTAAATTATTAAAGTAAGAAAAAAAAGGAAAGTAATTTTAAAAACTAAATAATGAATTGATTTTAAAATATACATGTGTGTAAATAACGAGTGATAAATGTGTGTGTGTTAAAAATATTAAAAAGAAAAACCAATGAAAGCATGTAATTGTAATGCCTTTCAAAGATTATTAAATATTGTATATGCTCATAAGAGATATAAAAACAGAATTTGCAATGGCTACTAAATTAAACAAAATCCACAAAACAAAAAATTTGCAATGGCTACTAATTTAAAGTTGTAATTATAAATTTTCTTTCATAGTATAAGCTTGTGGTTAAAACACCTGTAGAGGTCCCTACTATCACATTTTACATGCATATTATGAAGATTATAGCCTCAGTAAATATTAATGGTTACTAATTAAAAGATTTTAAACAACAGGATTAAAATCTTATTGAAGGAATGTATTCCAAAAACAGTGGAGGAATTTCAACAACAGATATAACTGGAAGACACCAAAATGACAACAGGTCATCATATAAATAATCCAGATTTTCTTTAATCAGTTCAGTTGAGTTCAATCTATCAATCAGTCCATCAATCAGTTTTACAATCATGCAGTGTTAATCATTTTCAGAAACATATGACCAGCTCAATGCCTGAGTCCGATGAAACAGCTATTTGCCCAGTAAAAGTGATGCCTGGTTAACCACTTGAAAATCCACCATTCAATATCTAACTGTCTTAAAGAATAATGCCTTGGAATAATAAGAATTAAATCTCCAGAAAACCTTGAATCCAACCAGTTGGAAAGATTTTCCTATTGAAAATAAAGTTCATAGCAAACAGCAAGAAGTATCCACATTCTGAAATCCTAGGTAATAAATAACATTTTCTTATTTCCATTTCTAATTAATGTAGTCAATGCAATAATTTGAAGCCTCTCAGAATCAGTTAATAAATGAACTCTATAGCATGCATAAAGAACTATTGATGTGCGTGTTTTGAAATGTCATGTATTTGAATGCTTTATGATATTTTATATTGATTTTATGTATTTATTTAAATGCCATGCATTATTTAATGCTTGTGTTATATTCTATTTTATTATATGAATTCAGAGTGTGTGTGTAGTCATTATATATAATTATTGTCTAATTTAATTAAATTCTTATAAAAGTATTTAAAATTATAATAATAAATGTGTAGTTAAAATAAATTGTCTTTAAATGTAATATGTGTCCGTCAACCAATAATTGAAGCACCAATTTGTTATTGTATTACTTTTGACTGAGCTAGTCATAGGATATTTTGAGTTCTGGATTATGGGCCTACTGTCCAGAGCATGTTAGTTACCCCATGTAATTATCCATCACCAGAGGTTTACCTCAAAACAAATAAAGTGCTTTGGATAGTGGGGGTTTGAATCTAGCAGTCAAGATAGGCCATGGTCTGGAAATGTGATCATTTTATGCATTGCATAGCTCGGTCTAATCATGGATATCATTGATAGCTCTGCTATCGACGGTATTCTCCCCTCTGCTCCTTTCACATAACATTTATAATATAAAAATATAAAAATATGATAAATAAGGTTTAAACCCAGTTAAATCTAGCAAATAAAGTACTCCAGATCATCTTCCAAATGGACACAGTTCAATATATATATATATAATTAAAAATACTAAATAATTTAGTGTCTTTTAAAATTATATTTTTTTACTTTTATTTTTAATATTTTGTAATTATTTTTCTTCATATAATTACACAAATATTCAAGATGGAAGATGCAATCGGTAACTATACAAGAGTAATTAAAGGGATGTGGAAACATTAGTTTGTTTCATGGTTTTAAAAGGAATTTTTAAATCAAAGTTAATGAAAGTAAAATTTAAAACAAAGCTAATTGATTTTAAGTTAGCTGTTAACATTTTTATCAAATCTATTTCCAGTCTGGAAATTGATTTGAATTTATTTTTGGACAGTTATCTAGTGATTGCATCTTCAATAATAATAGAGAAAATATTTCTGCAGATTCAGGATTCCATTTGAGTTAAGAAGTTTAATTACAAACATTCTTTAAATAATTCAAAACTGGTATAAATAGGGCTAAAAATCTATTGTGTTAGAGTTTGGTCAATAGTCGCTAACCAACTTCACATCTGTTTTATTTTTGAAGAGGGGCCTAAGCCACCTTCCCTCCATCTTCAGCCCAACTTTTCACCATGCAGAGATGTAGTTTCTATGATCAAAAGTGCCTATGCCATCATAGAACTGCCAATGCCAAAAAACATGTTTGTTAGCTTTAGTAGAATCTGCCTGCCACAAATTTAAAGAATGCTGCCTTCCACAGAAGATTCATCCATAATTCCTTCCATAGAATCATGAGGTAACAAGCCTAAAGTCCTTATAATCATATTACCCAAATTCTAACTACTATCTCTTAAAAAATTTCATGTTTCTTTATGTTAAACCTTTTTTTAACTTACTAAGCAGCAAGCATGTTAAACTAATAATTATTTTCTTGGTATCAATTCTCTATAACCTAAACTAATCTTATTGTAAAGAATTTCATCCAACTCATGCTTCTTATTTTTTTTATAATTTAGTGTGGGTATAATTTAATTTTAATGATATTTTTATATTTTCACTTAATTTTTATTTGTAAATTCGAATCAAACCCAGTCTTACAAACTTCTATATTCTGCTATGAAGTAGAAAGGGGATTAATGAGTTCTTGTTATTTACTTCTAAATAGCTCGTAAGATTGAGTTTGTATTTTAAATGAATATATGCTTTTAAAAAAATATTTTATTGTAAGTTTATACAAAATGTATAAATACTTTTCAGTGTGGGATGGATATTGGTGTCTGTTAATTTTATTGACTTTTTTATTGATCATCATCACCCAAAAGCTGGCAACCTAATTCTATTTTGTTATTTGCACTTTTAAGTGTACAAATTGTAGTTTTTTTTTATATGTTAACCAAAATGGCATTGATTCAGGAAGGGGGAGCAATGCATGCTTCATTAATTATAGTTTTAACTTTTAATAAATAACTTTATTTTACATTGGTCATTACTTTAACATATCATTACATATTTGTTAAACCACTTAAGGCTTTATATTAGTATTTAAACCCAATGATTTTATATTCTTATAATGGCATTGCTGGCATATGTCAGAAATTATTAATAAGCCACATAGGGCTTTGATCTGATTCACCCATACCTCATTCCAGGGATTCACAATAATCTTCATTTGTCATTCTTCTCCTCAAAGTATATATTTATACATTGCTTGAATCTGTCTGTACCTCATTCCAGAAGATTCAAAGCCTTCCATCTTTGTGTTCTTGTTCATAACAGGGGTCTAAATCTGGACTTACCATAATCCGGATCCATGGCAACTTCCTACCAACCTTTTCCTTTTGGTACCACTCAGCCAAAAAGCTGGTGTACCACATTCAAATAGAAGTATGATGTTTTCTTGGCTGAAGTTGCCAGTTTTTCTTTTACTGACATGATGCTAGTACTGCAATTTCTTATATTTCGTTTTCTAGCCTGTTTAACAAAATAAACCATAATAATGTGTAATAATGAAATGTTTTTCTCTTTAAATATTTTTGTTGGAGTTTTAGATTCAACATCTCAAAGCTGCCCTCCCCTTTATTGAAATATATAGAGTTTTGCAATATTTGACCATTAAATGTCAAAAATATGTAATAAATAAATGTTTTTTGTTTTAGTATACTTACAGATCAAAATATATCCTTATTTAATTGTTATAAATGAAGCTAGGTCTGAAATGCCAAGGTCATTCTATTAAAGTTGTATAAACAGCGAAACTCTATCATATCTGTATATTCGTTTTCTACATATATAAAATGTCCACCAAACCCCAGAAAAATCCATTTTGTAGCATAAAATAAAAATCCGATTTCCAATATATGTTATGTATTTAAATGCTGTATTAAATTCATATCTGTTAAAATAAAATAATTGAATCAAGATTGTCAAATATTTGTAACCAAAATAAAGTTTAAAATGCAGGAAGTTGATTATATATATAAAATCATCTTGAATTTTGTCAAAGTAAATAGTCATATTTTTAAATTTAATTCAGTTGTTCGAATCTCATTAATATAGTTATGTATGTTTTAACTTATATCTCAGGTTCACTCAATCTCTCATCATCATTATCACCAGTTGAGTTCTCATGCAAAATGTTGTAGCACCGGACTGGGCAATAATGAATTTATGTAGTATCACTGTAGGTGTTGTCCATAAGGTTATAGATTTGAGGAATGGGCAAATAGGTTAGAATTCATGATTGCTCCTGTCCTGTGCATCTCAGGCATGATTGGATTCGAGGTACTTTTGCTTAGATTTTAAATCTTGTTGGATGGACATAGATTTTCAACCGGTATGGCATATATGCCCTTTTTCTTTTATCCCATTGAGGTCAGGGAAATACAAGAAACTCTAGAAATTAAAAATGCTAATTGTGGTAAACAAGATACCAATGCATGGAGTTACATGTATATAAATTTAATAGTAGCAATAATGAAAAGCAAAAGTAAAATAAAAGTTCATATGACTAGATTTAAACCTAGGATTATATTGGGTTTTTTACAAATTATAATTAAAATTAATTAGTGACTAAGCAGTTTAATTGTTGCTATCTTACAAACAATGGAGAAACTATAGGCTTTATATATTTAATTATCTCCAGGGTGAATATTGTATGACGATTTAACTAATGATTAATGAATAATCAACTAGGAGTAAGATAGGAGTATTTACTTAACTACATTAAAATCACAATCATTAATAGATGACTGCAATGAACTTAGAATTATGACTGATTGCATGCTTTCCAGATCAGGCTATAAAATGCATTAAAAGATGTGAAGCATGGTGCCACATTATCAAAAACAGGAGAGTATATATGATGATGAAACAGAGAGGGGTATCCTGTCTTAGCAAGCCATATCCAGAAATTTCATCAGACCAGAGAGCCATATGAAGCTGTAATGAATATCTGCTTCTACAACCAGTAATAAACTTGTTACTATCAAGCAAGAAATTTATCTGCACTGACAATAATATTAAGAACAACAGTGAAGATTATCTGAGTATTTAAATAAGAGGGATACATCCACCTTGGTGTGACCACATCCAGAGAGTACTCAGCAGTCCATTCTCACAGAGCAGGCATTGCCCGAGAAACAAAAATACAAATTAATCAAAATATGTAAATAACCCAGCAACACAATATAGGAGTGAATGATAAATGACTCTTAATTATTAAAGGCTGGAAATTAGGATGATTACTAAAAAGAAAACAAGCATGAGTAGCCACACTATAAGTTTGAACAAGTGCTCATATATTACTTTACTTGACTAAAATCAAGGCCTAAACAGCTCATCCAATATAAATACCTAAAAACAAATATTGATAACCCTGCTTAATTGAAGGTTCATACTAGAGATTGTACTCACACAAACTAAGAAATACATTATATGATAGCTCAAGAGGTTTGCAATTTATATATATAATTATATTAAAAAAATAATAGAGCGAATATAAAAAACATATATATTTGTCTTTTCAAATATAAATTAACCATATTTTTAACATTGTTTTTAAAATTAATTCAACTGATTTTTATATTTGTTATATAAAAACACTGGTTTTTATAATCTTGATAATTGCTAAAGTAAAATTTCCATTGAAACAAATGACTTGATACATTTTAGAAAAAGAAAATCTTTGAACCAGGTGAGAAAAGAAGGTTTTAATAACATCTCTGTGCTTTTGATTAATTAGCTTTCTTTTAAGTTTCTCAGAATTTAAGAAATAAAAATATATTTACAAAATAAACATCTACATCAAATAATAAATCTAGTATATATGTAAGACTTAAGAATGACCACATCTAACAATATATTTCATCATTCTTAACAAATACAGCTTAGCATTTATGTATATTAAAGACAACATTAAAAAAACAACACAAAAATAAATAAATAATATAAGTAAAAGAGATACATCAAATACACATGAATTATTTTATCAGTATAAGAGTAGAGATCTCATGACTAGAGTTCATTGTTTCTGCATTACCTTCATGAAGGATTTTACTAAAAACATGAAAAGATTTGAAGAGCAGCATGTATGTATAATGATACATAGCTTTTATGATACAATTCATAGGGTCCTGGATGATCCTTTTCTCTGATATTAATACATATTAATAGTTTATTCTGAGGACAGCTTGGTTCTTCGGGATAGCATGTGACTGAAGATGGAATAATTGACCTGGTGGCTTTTTCTGGAATGATGCTAGGGAGGTCAGCAGGATATATTCATGGATAAGCAGACTTCAGATGTACAGAAATTCACCAACTCTATTGGGATTCCAAACTCATGCTCTCATGATATGGTGAAGGGGAAGCAGACACAAGCTTCTACTCACAGGTTCACATTATATGTGGCTTCCAAAGCCAAAAAAATAATGAACTTCTTAAAATTTGTTGGATGAAGAACTTGTTCTCAAGCTTGAAGAATTTTTCTCATAAAAGAAGAATTGGTTGCAAATTTTCTGATCAAAAAACCAGCTTGATGAAGACCCTGTTTAACATTTACCTGAATATTTATACTATTTTTAAACAAAAGACATCTGCATTAGTTTTAATTAAAAATATTTTTGCTGATAATAATTTTGATCAGCTTGATTACAATTTCATCTTTAATTCTTATATTTTTAATTAGTAAAATTTTTCTATATTCCAAATACCTTTTGTTTATTTGGTATTTGAATTCCTTGCAGTAATCAAGCATCAATTAACACCTTCTTATCTCAAGGTCAGACATTGTAAACATTCTTGTAAATATATAATTCAAAGCGATTACCTTATTTTTTTCATTAATTAGACAAGGTTTCAATAATAATTATAAATGTACATATGACTTATAATTAATCTGCAGTTACAAATTTTATTAAAATACAATGTTCAGGAATTTTAATTAGCTGATTTTTTAAAATTAATTGTTTATCAGAATCTTCTAGAATCTGTTATACATTTGAATATTATTAATTATTTATCTAATCTCAGCTGACAATTTCTGACAATTTTTAGCATACATACACCTGCCTTTAGTAAAATTTAAGAAAATAAATTTTTCCTATAACAGAGTTTAAAACTATTTAGAAATAAATTGGCATGAAACATTTCTATGTAACATTTGTATAAAATTATAAAATGTGTAAAATAATAGTAAATGTATATGCATGTAAATATTTATATCAAAATAAATTTTTTGTATATTTTTATAAATAAACAATAAATAATAAATATTTATAACTATGTAACAAGGCAAGGCATTTTATTTTTAACTATACATTACATGCCAAGCATGCTTTCCATGTTATAAAACAGATTCATAGTGCTCAACTATTCCAGTCACAATTCTTGCTCTGATAAATTTGCATATTATTTAAATGAACTGATTAAAATAAAATTGTATTTTATAGCTCTGAAAAAGATTGTTAATTAAAACTATCAGTTATTTAACGGGATAAAACATTCTGAAAAGTCCAAATAAAGAATAAAACTTTTTAGAAATTTACTTATTACTGTGTAAATATTTTAAAACCAGGCACTCTTCACTAACCTGGGAGCTTAATTGTAAGTATAGGGGATTTGAACTCAGATTTACAAGCACCCATCAACTATCCAACACTATCTCATACAAATGATACACATAACCACACATATGTAGAAAAGATAAATAATCACCAATATACATATTTCATGCTAAACCAGCACTTGATCAGTTGGTCCAGATTATCATCTTCCATATATATATAATCAGTGCTCAGTTGGTCCAGATTATCATCTTCCATATATATATAATCAGTGCTCAGTTTTATATTAAAATGGCAAATCCTAATACTTTAATGGACAGGCTTCAATCTATTCCAACCTCCAACTTTTCAGCCAGCCATATGATTGAAAATCTGATGATGAAAACCTAATTCCCATGCTGATGCCAATATAATTGCCATGCCCATGTTAACCTCAAGTCACTCTGACCCCTCATGTATATGACCTTATCCATTTAAATACATAGAAGAGGGATAGACAGGATACAAGCTTGATGTGTAAATATTTGCAAACCAGAGTGACTTGAGGCCAACATGGGCATGGCAATAATATTGGCATCAGCATGTGATTTAGGTTTTCATCATCAGATTTTCAATGATATGGATGGCTGAAAAGTTGAAGGTTGGAATAGATTGAAGCCTATCCATTAAAGTTAGAGGATTTTCTATCTTAATATAAAACTGAACATTGATTATATATATATATGTGTGTGAGAGATGATAATCTGGACCAACTGGTGAGTGCTGGTTTAGCATGAAATATGTATATTGGTGATTATTTATCTTTTCCACATGTGTGTGGTCATGTGTATCATTTGTATGAAATAATGTGGATAGTTGATGGGAGCTTGAAAATCTGAATTCAAATCCCCTATACTTATTACTGTGTATTAAGCATAGAGTATATATTTCCTAAATAAATACTGACATTTGACATATAATCATATCTATTTTAAGCAAATAATGTACATCTCCTAATAAATTATTAACATCTTAATAACATTTAAATAATCCAGCAAACCAATTTTTATATACATTATACTTATAAACCAGTAGAACAGCCAATCAGGGAATTACAGTTCAATTATTTCATAGAATAAGCTCTAGTCATTTCCAAGCAGAGAATCTACTTGTTAGTTTATTCCATCATAATACACAAGCTTTTTACTTATGAATATAGAACTCAAGACTGATTAAATTTTAAAGCATGAAGTAAGGATGATATATTAATGTTATGGCAAAGTAGTCTAAGACACAGATGAAAACAACTACTTCTTAAACATAAATTAATAATAATTAATAACCCAATGTATTATAAAAAAACTTACACAATGTTTGACTTAAAATAACATTAACTAATAATTCCTGATAACATTTAAATAATTTAGCCAGTTAATGTGCTAATAATATATACTTACAAACTAAGCTAACACTAAATATTATATGATCACAATTTGCTATACTTACTCAAGCTGTTAACAGAGATAAATTTTTTTACACAGTAGTGCCATCTAGTGCAATAAATTTTATGAACAAAGCTTCTTGAATCTATTGACTACTCTGGCTTGCACTAGGTAGCCCAACTGTATAGAATGTTTTGCCTCTGTTTAAAGTAAGGTACCACATTAAAGGAACCAACTAATTAATTCTTCCAATACAATTATCCCATAAACTAAATACTAATCCTCAGTTGATAATGAGTCAACTTGCTATTTACTATCAATTTAATACAGAAATTTTTATTTAAAAAGATCAATTAAATTTTAAATTGTTAAATAATCATGGTCTTTAAATGATAAACATTTTTTTAACACTACAACATTTTTTTCAATAATTTCTGTACTCTGACTTATTGACATTCTCATTCAATCTCTCTCATTCAGCATATAAATTTTAAATTATTTTTCATAATAATTTAATGTTTTTGCATCATTTAAGTATTTATTTTGCTAAATTTAACCTAAAATTAATATGTTTTATTTTTTGTTCAATTACTAGAAGTTTAAATGTCTATTACAATTTTAAACCTTTAAAAAATGATGCATAGTTTGATCAAAACCCAAATGCATAAATCTTTATTGTTAAAAGAAGGTTGCCTTGACAACAGTTTGAAATTGTTGATTGTTATTGATATTGGATTTGTCTAATTGTTGACCGATTTTTAATGATAAAAAATAATATAATTTTGATGTATTCATATTTAAAATTGGACAAATAATGTAATATCTAAAGGGTTAAAATAAAGTATTGTAAAATAGTAAAAAAAAAAAAAAAACTTTTTGAAAAAAGATTTTTAAGCTTTATTTTTTATAAAAGAAAGTCAGTGCCAAACCTCATGTCTAATAATGTTCTATTTACTTGAAATTTAACTTTTTCTTTCTTTTCCTTCTGTCTCTGTATTTATATATAGCGCTTCTAAAAACTTTAAAAAGACAAATTAAAATTTTGTATTTTAGTTATTTTTAAAATCAAAACATTTCTAATTTCAGATTTCCTTAGTAATTGCACAACCTCACTTATATGGTATATGGACTTATATGTTTTCCTTTAATATTAAAATATGCAATTAATATATATGTTAGAAGCTTTGAAGGCATTTGAGATTGAAATCTGTTGCAGTAAGTACTTTTAAAGTGTATGCAGAATATAAATTTACCAATATTTAAACATCAAAATCACGATCAGTGCACTAAAGTTGTAATCATTTGATCCCCCCCCCCCCCATTTTCCTCCACAGATCTAAAAATCTTTGGTTTTTATATCGTAGCTAATGAAAGTGAAAAACAATATCCAACCTTTACTATAGAATTTCAGGATTCCAGTACTAGAAACCCTAGAATTTCCAAGACTAACATATTTCCATTGATATCATCCTTATCATTGTCAACCATTATCAATCCACTGCAGGATGAAGGTCTCTCTAAGTTCAATCCATTTTCTCCAATCTCTAGCCTATCTTCATTGATATAAATATCTGTATATGATATGAAACTAAACTAAATAAAGAATTAAAGTCTAACAAGGAAAATATTGAAAATAATTTGCCTGATTGGAATTAAATAATGCCATTCATTTTAAAGAATTGTGATATCAAAAGAATATTTTCAAATTATACAAGAATTAAAATTGTAATTAATATGTTAAATAAATTTTAAATCAAGAATAATCCTATAAATGTGAGTATCACATTATTGGAAGTTTATTTTGATTGAGTATTAAAACGTATCATATTTTATAATCAAATAAAAGTTGCATTAAATTGTAGTTTTTAAACAATAAGTAAAGATTACTGACATGTTAATTAACAATCATCAACATTTTTTATGGGTTTTATGCTTTTTTTAAAACATCTCAAATTTAATCAATCAAAATTGTATGACAGTTAAGATAATAAATAACAAAGGAAATAAGCCTTTAGTCATGTGCTACTCATGAATATTTTTAAATCCACATGCACTCAACCATAAACAAGAGTTTGAAAAACACAAATAAATCACTTGTGCTTAGAGCTTATTCTACACCTGACATAAAAAATTGGCAAAAGCATACGCAAACCTCACTGCCTCTCAAAAATCGCTAGGACTAAATAACAAGTCACTGATACATAAATCTAAGAACTGGTACATTGAGTGCAAATACATAGACTTTCTGATAAAATTAAACCTAGACTCCCTACCCACAAATCACTTCTTGGTCACAAGAAGAGGATTCGACATGCTCAACACATTATGTCAGCTGTGCTCAACTGCAGATGAAACTATTACTCATCTTTTGTATTCCTGTCCTTATTTAAGCTCACTTAGATCCTACATCTGTCAACAGGTGTCCTTTGACCACAGGTACTCCCTCTGTATCCAAAATACTATCAAGGCAGGAGTTTTTCCACCATCAGAACCTCCATATTCCTTACATTTGCACTCTGGCTCACCAGGTGCAAGCACATCTTCAGGTGCTCAGATAATAATGTTAGAGACACCTACATCAAAATTTTGACAAATTTTCGTGACAGAGATCGACTACTGGCATCCAATAGATTACACACTGAATTCTGGGCTAGTATCAACCTGTTCTAAGAAAATGAAATATCCCTCAGCTTCACTTGTATAAAGAGATAATAATGTCTAGCATCAGTTTTTAAGTCAAAACTCAAGTTTATATAGACACTGTTATTTCATGTATCTTTTTAGCTAATAAATTTTATTTTATTTAAAAAAAAAATTCATTCTATAACAGGAGAACAGACAGAATCTCAATTTTAGCCCTCTTCAATTAAGCAGATGTATTAACATACTAATGAAAAAAGTTTATAATATGAACATATTTTTAAATATTTAAAATATGAATAATGTTGCCAGTGTGTCATTAATCTTAAAATTTGCATACAATAAAGTGCTTTAAAACCAATGTACTGCTCATTTATATATTATTTTGCTGTGGATTTATGAATTAATTAAATTGATAATAATTAAAATATTTTTATAGACTTTAAATGCAAATATAGATAATTTTAATGGTATTTCTTGATGTATTTTTTTAACAAACTAAAATTCAGCCATAATTATAATTCACAGAAATATTCACTTACGTATGAATATTGCAAACTAAAAATCACACCATCTTGTACAAGTATTTATTTAAATCAGGTTGTGGATCAAAGTGAGTCAGACAAATACTATTGCCAGATGATGTGATTTTAGTTCACAATGCCTCTTTCTCTGGTTGTGTTACAGCTAAAATTTACTTTAAAAAAGGACAGAAATATTTATACTTAAAATACAGTATGAAAATGAAACGTATATAACAAATTCATGCATGAAAATAAAACATGAAATATCTATCAATGTTACCTAGAGGTACCTAGAGGCACTGAAAGTTTTTTTTAATTCAAGAATGCTTTATAATATTTTAAAAATATACTGATAATATTATGGAAACATTCTGTTCTTTTGCCATCTGGATATAAAGCTATTGAACCAACAATGGTAATATTACAAGTCAATAATGTCACTTCTTATTCCTATAATTTTATCAGTTAATTAGTTTTTTTTTGCCAATTCATAATTATATTTTTTTGCATCTTATGATTTCACAAATTTCTAGATAAATTCATATATTTTTTATTCATTTGTCTAGTATAAAATTGATTGGGAAATTTCTGCTCTTTTTGTACAAGCTATTCTCTTGTAGTTATTAGTAGAATATCATTTATCTTCTTATTAACTTTGTTCAACTTGGTCTTATCTTCAAAGTCAGTTAATATTTTAAAAGTTAATATTTTAAAATGTTTTGCAAATTATTATCTTTTTACATAATTTTAATCTTTTTGATTTCTCATTAAAACATATCTTACATATCAATTGTTGATGATTATTTCTTGTGTTGAATCTATTAAAAGTATTATAATTTTGAAATACATATTTTTCATTAATCCAAATATAATCCAATTATACTGTATCTTTATATGCATATTTCCATGTCTATTTATATTTAGCATTATTTTCGGAGATAAAATTTATAATATACATTTCTTTTTTTCTTGCATCCTTCACAAGTCAGTGGCCTCTTCCATGGCCAATTTACCGATGCACTCTCATTTTTTACAAATTAATAATTTACCAATTCTAGTACTAAAAACTCACATGACATTTTAAAAATGTTGTTTGGTGTTATCAAAAGTATTTTGTACATTCATATATAAATCCTGTACTTTTCTTTTGTCAGAATGAAAACTTTTTGGACATAAACCTAAATTATCTGCATTTGGTGTCTTTCATTAATTTGAAACTGATCTTGACACTCTGCTCGTTATGTCATCAATTTTCACAATATTGTTTTTCTCTACTGTACTTGCATTTCCAATATTTGTGCCTTTGTAATATCTACTTTTTAAATCAATTGTCCCTTTATCTTTTTTTAAAATTTACTAAGTTTAGCAATGTTCCATTTAACATTAGACAGTTTTTCTTACAATTTGTAGAATCTTACTTTACTTGAAAGTCATCTGGATGTTTGCATCACAATAAGCCATTTCTTAGCACCTTCTATATTCAGCTACCAACCTTGGCTGTTGATTTTTACAGCCTTCTCGAAATAAGGATCATAATTTTGTTTTGTTTACTGAGTTGAAAATATCTTTATGCATACATTAATCCCAAATTCAAGCAAATTTAACAGATATTTTAGTTATGAATTATTAGATAATAAGACAAATATTTTATAAAGTCAGTAAAAGCCAATAAACTCTCCATGCTAGGTAATTCATGTTAATGAGTAGTTTATGCATGCTCACTGACCACATAAATAATCTCCTAGGTTTAGCAAATGCAATAAGAAAGTATATTAAATGTTTATACTGTGAGTTCTTTTAAGGCCTCAAAGCGGAATCATAGATAATTATTTAATTTCATAGAAACTCTTTTCTGAAACTAAAATAAATAACCATTAGTATATATTAGCCAGATGTTTAAAAATTAAATATGTTTTCAAAAGTAATACAAGTATGAAAAAAAAAGAAAAAAAGAACCTCAGTTCATGAGATGGATCATGCAATCATAATAGTGTTTGTTAATGGGATTAAGATCCAAGTAACTGCCTGCGAATATGTGTAGCAGTTCCAAAGTTAGTCTCTTATTTTTATGTTTTTAAAGAAGTTTTTGAAATTTAGAACAGAAAACAATATGACATCTCATAAGTCAAAGTATAAAAACAATGAAGGTGTTTGTCCTAATATTTGAAAATAGTTTCCTATGTATATTAGTAATTAATACATTTAGAGAAAAATCTTGGAACAAATGATGATAGAATAAGATAGGATTGTAAGGATGGACATCCATATATAAATTATTCCATAGTTTCTTTTTTATGTCTACCAAAAATATAAATAAAAGTTATTCTTCTACAAAGAAAATTACTAGTAGACAGGTCTCTTAAATTTGTTTTGATTAAGTAATTAAAAAAATAAAAATGCTTGAATTTTCTTATAATATATTGATTAGTAGAAGTAAGATAGATTCATTTATATTACCAAACTCCGAAGTGTTACCTAAGTCCAGTAATTTTTTTTTTTTTGGAAAACAGTCATAGACTGAGAGTTGCATATTTGCAGACAAACTGACCAAGCCTTTTATGTATGTATTTATAATTGGGTATGAGTAAATAGCTATAACAAGGATAACGATTTGAATTTCATAATAAAATATCATAATTCTGAAAATTACATTGGTTCACTTCTATAAATAAATAAAAACAGATATTCAATGCAATAAGAATCCATTGCCTTTCTGAATTACATTTTTAAAACTGATTGCTGCCTCATATAAGTTTACTAAATAAAGCATTCATTTTTTTAATAAATGAGTCTGTACATATAATGATACATATAAAATAGGTGATTTTGGAAGGAGCAAAATACTTAAGAGAAATACTTTTGCATAAATAAAGAACTAAGCTTTTGAAACTATTTTTGCATTATTTTTTTCAATTTATTATATGATAAATATATGGAAATTATGAAGAAACAAACTGCAAGCTGATGTTATTTGATTTCTATTGAGGGATTTGTATATGAATAATTTACATTTGTTAAAGGTAAAAAATAATGAGTAGAATATCTCTTCATTATGCAGTAAAGTGAAGGCAGATATGTTTTGGAAAGAAGACAAATAACCAATTTAACCATACGAGAAATATGGTTAATTGATTTGTTTAAAAAGATATGTTTATACTAGATAATTTATTTCTGTTTCTAGAACTGAGTTTATATAGGCTATGAAGAGAAACAAATCTAAGGAGGAACCACGAGGAATTCAATTATAAAAGCAGAAGCTGAAGGCAATTGATCTTTTAATATAATGTAATATTTTTTAGCAAAGAGTAAATTATCAATACCTATAGCAAAAACAATGGAATATTATAGTGTTAAAACATTTCTAGTAGTTTGGTTACAGGGATAGAATCAAAAGTAGTTATAACATCCAGCAAGAGAATTTGAAATCCTTATTTAACTTGCTTCATATATAATCACCATAAATAGCATAATTGCTGCAGAAGTTTTGAAGCCTTTTTTTAAAAGTGTTGTTTTAATATTGAGAAAAAGATCAATGGATACATTTTATCGCTAATAGGATATTGTATCATAAAAATGGGTCTTAAGTTTTTAAGTGAGAAGAAAAGAGTGTTATCTTTGGAAAAAAATAGCATCAAACATACTATGAAAAATTGATTTACCTCATGGATTTGTTTGATGGTTAGATTAAGAATTACTGGTCTTGTAAGATAGTTTAGAATGAGACAGTATAAATTTAGGCATAGCCTGTATGATTGGAGAGGAGTTGATTTTTAAAACAGTGGGTTCATAATTTTTTTATTTGTACTAAACAATACAAGAGATAAGTCTGGATAAACAAGGATTGCAATTTTGCTTTGGCAAAAAAAACATAGTCGCATATTTTTTCCTGAAATTAGTTTTGAATTGGTAATGATGGAGAAAGATTAATTTTGGAATTATAATGACAAAGTAAGCAGTTAAATCATGAAACATCATATGATCATTGGTTTTTATGCTTACACAGAGGCTAAACTCTCCATACAGTAGCACCATTCAGTGCGAGACAGAAATCAATGAATGCAAGAAGGTTTTGTATAAAATCCACAACTAGTGCCTAGACATCCAATATTCCCAGAGTAGTTTCCTGCTTGTGGCTTTCATCAGTGCATAACCTTGGATCTGAGAGCATAGCACTTAGATCTCAGATCCAAGGCTCCTTACTGATGAAAGCCACAAGCTAGAAACTAGTCTGGATATATTGGATAAGTAGGCACTAGACAGTAATTTTATGCACAAACCTTGCATCCATTGATTACTCTGGTTTGCCCTAAGTGGCACTACTGTATGGAGAGTTTAGGTTCTGTGAAGTAAGCAGTTATTACGAGGATTAAAAATTATGAACATTAGTAAAAAATACTTTTAACCTTTTAGTTGAAAGGTTCTCAGTAAATGCAGTTGTTTGTTTTTATATTTTTTGATTAAGCAACAAAACAGAATTTACAAAAGATTTTCAGAAAGTGCTTTTTAATTTTGAGTGAAATTATTTTTTTTTATATTAGTGCTCAAATACTAAAATTATCATCATCATTTTCAACAATTGTCGATCCACTGACACAGAACACCTCTTCAAATTTAATACAATTTCTCTGATTTCTAGTCTTTCTTTTCTGCAGTACACCAACAAATTGTGTTATTTTATTCAACCATCTGACATTTGATCTCCTTTTAGATCTTCTACAATCTCTTGAGATCCAATTAAAAGTTTCAATTATCCATCTATTATCATTTCTTTCATAAATATGTCCAAATCATCTTCATTTCAATCATAATTCTTTCAATGATGTCGGTGATATGTATTGTTCTTTTACTCATGTATTTTATTTTCAATCTCTTTGTTACTTCCCACACATATCTCTTCATACTTTATTGAGTGGTCTAAAATCACTGAATTGTTCTCTAAGTGTCAAAGTCTCACATCAATAGGTAAGAACCAGTAAAACACATCTATTAAAAATTGACTTTTTCAAACTCATTGGCATATTTCCTTTAAATATTATTTTTTACTAAAAGCACTTCATCTAATTTAATTCTAGAATTGCTTTCATCTATCATCTTTCAGTCTGTATTAGTAATCTGACCAAGGTATGTAGTTGTTAATTTTTTTCTAGGTCATGATTATAAATCTTTATTTTCTTCTGAAAAAAAATAAGTGAAGATTATTTTTGTTTTTTTAGTATTTATTTTATCATATAAAATAGATAAAAGCAAGAAAATAAGATTAAACTCTTGCAATATTTCCTGAATCTCTGAAGCATTATTTGCAAAAACACCCAAATCATCTGCAAAATCTAAATGACTTAAATAATGTCCATTTATTTTTGCAGTCCTAGCTTTTTCTTTTAATCCACGTTTTTGATACTTGAAGCAGCTTATTGAACATACTTTTCAGTGTCAATCTTCTTAGTATCATCATGTAATCTAATATTTGCTTTTACATTTTCATAAATATTCGTCAGAATATTGATTATCCAAATTAAATACCTTTAAGTCACGGTTTATATATATATATATATAGATATATAAAGGTCTTAAAATAGATTCATCGATGAATAAATTTAAATATTATCACAATAAATTAGATAATGAAGTAGTTTATAACTTTATCAATTAATGCTTAAATGCAATTAAATGTGATAACATCTGTCTTGGGGAATTAGAACATTTGAAATGGAATAGTGGATATGTTAGGACGGCTTAAAAAAGCTGTTGATTTAATCAAAAATTCCTGATATCTAAGTTTTCATTTTCTTTTAAAGAAATAATAAAACATCTGATTTAAATGAACCAAACATAAACTTAATAGTTTAATTATTTTTTATATGTTGAGCGTAATTTTTTTTTTTAAACCGCCATCTATTCTGAACTCATTTGCATTCTCTTAATGTGAGAATCTTTGTTCTTATTTTATCTTATCTTTTTATGCTTAATTAGTTTGCTTCTTGCAGTATTTTTTTTATTTGTGTTAATACAATTTTAAGTCCCATCATATGTTTTATTAATAAGGAATTTGACAAGTATGATATTTTTTGACAAGCAGGATAAAGTTTGTGCTTTACATGTGTCAGAACTGTCAGTCATAACCTTTATGAAAAAAATAGAGATGAAGATGTAGGAAACAGAACAAGTCAACAAAACTTACTAAAATACTGACACCTAATTAAACGCTTGTATTTATATTAGAAAACATTTACTATATATATATACGTATATTACTTTTTGTTTATTATAAATAAGTGAGAAAGTAACTTGAGAATGAGACAAACTCATTGGTTAAATTCTCAGTTGACGATTGAACAAAACCTTCTAGTTCAATTCCTAAATATGTAAAGTAAAAAAAAAAATCTTGTAAATAAAAATGAATGAAATTATTGTGCACCACTAAAGTGACTATTTATATATCCATACATTCATCCATGCATCAATCTTTCTAGCAATCTATCTAAATCCTTTTAAATATCTCTACCTTTTTAGACCATCTATCTGTCTATTTATCTATTTATCTTACCATCCATACACTATCTATCTATCTATCTATCTATCTATCTATCTATCTATCTATCTATCTATCTATCTATCTATCTATCTATCTATCTATCTATCTATCTATCTATCTATCTATCTATCTATCTATCTATCTATCTATCTATCTATCTATCTATCTATCTATCTATCTATCTATCTATCTATCTATCTATCTATCTATCTATCTATCTATCTATCTATCTATCTATCTATCTATCTATCTATCTATCTATCTATCTATCTATCTATCTATCTATCTATCTATCTATCTTATCAATCAATAAATCTATCTATTGATTTATTTATCTATCTGTATTCTATCTAAGTTAAAAATAACTAACAATCTATCTACCTATCTATTAGCCAAACTGTTTAAACTGATATGATTACTAATTATTTATATTAATCTACCTGCCTATTTATCTGCCTGTTCATTTACTCACCTTAGTGTTCATTTACCACTTTATCTATTTATTGGGTTACAAATTTGCTTTTCTATCTGTTCCTGTATCTGTCTATTTACCTATATGTTATTTTTTGTCAATTAATCCATCTATTCAATCATCCATTTATCAGTTTTTCACTTTTTCTATACATTAATAACATTAAAAATCTTATTTTAAGTCAACAGCTACTTCAGCATATTTTAGCACAGGCTGAAAAATATTGGATGGAAATTTTTTATTTATGAAGTTAATCAAGTGATTGATGGTAAGAATTAGTATAAATTTAATTTTCAGACGAGTATATCTAGATACTTCAAATTTCCAACCAATGTTATATTACTAATGAGGCTGTTTATATGCTAGATTTAAAAAAAAGAAAAACCTGGTTTAAACATTTCAGTTAATAGCTTTTTTCTATTTCAAATTTTAACTTCATATAGATAGCTGAAAAATTTTCTGAAAAATCTCAGATATTTCTTCCAGCTATTTGGCACTTAAGATAATTCATCAACTTTCGTATCAGTCACTTAAATAGGTGTTCAGTTATTTTAGTTGATAGCCTAATTGAGAAACTAAATTGTTCATAATTTATTTCATTATCACTAAGAGTTTCAGCCACACATCAGGTTAAAAAAATATGAAGTCAATTGTTTGGGAATTCAAGTGATATTCAATCATTTAAAAACCACAATGGGCATGAGAATTCTATTCAAGAAACCAAATTACTATTTTTTATTTCTTAAATTTTGTTATCAGTCCAGAAAATAATTCTAAAGTTTCATAGCCACCATCAAATGCATTTATATATAGAATGTAAAAAAAAATAATGAAATGTTTTTATTCGCATAGAATTTATACAAAGTTCGAGTAATGTGATGTGATGTGATGTATTATGGCTTCTCCTTAAACGAAGTCAAGAATATCTTAGCAATTATGCCCAGATAAACCTGTTAGCCACTTTATTTTACATTCCCCACTCTAAATTTACCCATAATCTACTATTTCCACAACATAATTTTTGTCAACTCTATAACCTTTATATCTAAATCCCCCTTATCTTTTCCCAAACCCAACATAAAAAACAATAATTCACTTTCTGTATAATCACTCTTTTCATATTTATTTTTCCACAACTTCATTATATGTACCCTTTCTCTTTTCAAACATTTACATTTAATTAACAAATGCCTAATATTTTCAATTCTTTCCTTACATAATTTACAAAATAAATCACCCATATTTTTCCATTTACATGTATATTCTTTTGTAGCTAAAGATCCCGTTCGAGCCTTAAACAATAAAAAAACTTTCCTTACTATTATCATATATTAACTCACACCTAATATTCTGTTTATTTCTATATATATTTAAACTCTTTTTATTCTCCATACTATTTCTCCATCTCTCTAACTCCCTAGTCTTTATTAATAAATTTATTATTTTATCCTATTCCTTACTACTATAACACTCAATAATCCTCTTAACACAATCATCCCATCTTTTGTACAAATATACTGATATAAATTCTTTATCCAAATCTTTTGCATACCGCATTACCTTTCTCACAAATCTTGTTACCTGCCCTTTACTCATAACCCAATTAAATAATATTTTAGCTATTCTTTTATTATCAATAAACTGCAATCTACCAAACATTTTCATTTTACTTTTTGCATCTCTCATATGAAAACTTGACCATCACATTTCTCCTTGAATTGCCTCCCTTGCTGTCCATACTTCTGCATCCAATGCATGTTTTCCTACTTCCCTTTAAGCTTTTTCTAAATAATCTAATATCTTTTTACTAACATATAATGCATCATTACCATATGTTAACCCTGCTACTGCAACTCTTTTCCATATAATTCTAGCTACATCATATTTATTATATGAAAATACTGTTAATTTCTTTATCAATCCCTTTCTTTTCTTTGCTTCATTTATCAATTTTTTCTCCCATTCATCCAAATAATTTTTCTAATTACTTAAAATAATTCCCAAATAACTATATCTATTCACCACACTTCACTTAATATCTCCCAATAAAAATCCTACATCTTCTCTTTTCTCAGTATTAACCATTATTATATTTGATTTTTCTTCACTAAATTTAATCCCCATCTCTTTACCCACCCTTGCACATGTCCTCAACATAACTTCCATATCTTCTCTTTTTTCTGCACACAAAAATATATCATCCACAAAAAAAAAGACCTGACAAAATATATACTTCCTTACTACCTATTAACGGTATCTCTATCCCTCTTCCTAATCTTTCTATTGATCTTTCCATTTCACTCAAAGACAACACAAACAAAATAGGTGACATAGGGCATCCTTGCCTTAGTCTCACACCATTTTTAACTTTAATTGATTCTATATTCTCTAATTGATATATATATATAATAATTATTTTCATATAATTTCTTAATAATATCTATTAAAGCTTCATCCATTCCCAAATTTGCTAAAATTATCCATAATCTATTTCTATTATTGGACTAAATCACACAGCGCAATATACTCTTTGCATTAAAATACGATTTTGAATAGAGAAATAAATAAATAGAATGGGTAATAGATTTTTTTAAAAAAAATAAAAAAAACATTTAATTATCAAATAAATAGACTTTTTAAAAAAAATTTTTTTTTGTTAATATGATCTAATTAAACTAAACGAAAATGTTAAACTTATTCATAATTAGTCATATTTTAAAAAATAAAATAAAAACAAAAAGCTGATTTTTTAAAAATTGAAATATAAAATTCTCTGGAGACGAACGCCTGAGGCTTCGGTCTTCATTTCAAATCTTTTAAATAATTTATTATTTTTATACATTCGATATTTAACTTTTATTTTTAAATGTTGAATATATATATATGAATTTATATTTTAATTGTTTTAATAAATATATTAAATTGATTTTTGCCTGACAAGATATATTTTATTTGTGGGAAAAAATCATTTTGGATATTCATTTTAAAATTTAATTTTAATTCAATTTTTTTTTTTTATAAATCATAATTCCAAGATTATAATTTTTAAATAATTAAATTTTAATATTTTAAAATCAAGGTTATCAAATTCCATGTATGAAATATCTTTTGTTCAGAGATTTATTTTTAAATAAAAATGTAATTTAATGTAGCTATTAAAAACTAAAATAAGATTTTAATTATATTTCTTTAATTAAACCTAAGAAAATATTAGGTCATAATTTATTTTATGTTAGACATCTTTGAATTTTCATAATTTTATAAAATGTTTTTTAGGTTTTAGTAATTATAGAATATTATGTTGAAAAATGTATTAGGATCAGTGGTGAAACTTCAAATTTGAGCTTTGAAGAGAGAAATTAAAAATGAACTCCATTCAAATATATACATATGTGTTTAATTACAAAAAGAAATCAAGTCTAATGTCACATGACTTAATTTAATAAGTTTGTATTACAAATGTTATATATAGCACCTCACTGTGGATGTCAGTAGCAGAAACCGATCTGAGGTTAGGGATATTCTGCAAAGCTTGTTAAGAGCTTATTTGCAAGTTCTATATATAATATGTGTTTAATATATATTTGTACAAATATAAGGAATAGTGAATTACTTTTTGAGGTGTATTTTTAACACACACACACACACATACATATATATATATATGTACATAATGAATAAAATTATGAACTTAAAAATTAAAAATGTAATAATGTTATTTACTATTATTTGTGAGTTGTGGATAACTGAAATTTCACTATGGAAATCACAAATATTAAAAATATTGAATAATAATTTAATTCAGCATAAATGCAAATATTAACCTTCTACATTCTAATATTTTCGCCAACAATTCGTAGTGGGAATTTGAATTATTAGTTCATTATTTTAATTTTAGTAAAATACCTTTATTCAATATTATAAATCAATAAATTGGTCTTCATTTGTAAGATATTTAAGTTTAGCAATAAAAAATATTTTAAAAAGTCATATTTGAATTTTCATAAAGTGAAATATGTAATGAAAACATTTTTTATTGGCACTGTGTATAATACTATTGTAAAAGAAAATTAAGGACACTTTTGTTGGATGAATTCTATTTTTTAAATTTGAACAAATAATTATAAAGTCATTATACAACTATAAATATCTGTTCTAAAATTTAAAACTACATTTATAATTACTAAATTATCACAAAAATTCAATATTACAATATAACAGAGCGTTACAATTGTAATTATTGTAGTTTCCCTTTTATATTTATTTCAATTTTCCTAATTTGTATTTTAATATATAGGGTATATGAGCACAGACTTTCACACGACCCACCACTCACCACACTATCTCATAACACTGATACACTTCAACACATATATGTTAAAAAGATAAATAATCACCAATATATGTATTTCATGCTAAACCAGCAATCATCAGTTGGTTCAGATTACCATCTCCACACATATATGCTATAGTGCTCAGATATATATTAAGATAGCCAATCCTCATACTTTAATGAACAGGCTTCAATATACTCCACACTCCAACTTTTCAACCATCCATCCAATTGAAAATCTTATGATAGAATGCTCAAAGACCACCCCAAGGCCAAGATTCTTGTCACACCCATGTTGACCTAAGGTCAATCTGACACCTCATGTATAGGATATAATCCATTTTATACATATACAAGGGATGGGCAGAAATCTTTACTATGTAATAACTGAAACACACAGGCTTATTATATACCTGTGTCTATATATGTAATATATAGGATATATAAGCACAGATTTTCACACCACCCACCACTCTCCACACTATCTCATAACACTGATACACTTGAACACATATATGTTGAAAAAATAAATAATCACCAATATATGTATTTCATGCTAAACCAGCAATCATCAGTTGGTCCAGATTACCATCTCCACACATATATTTGTATTTTCTAAAATAAAACATTTTTAAAAAATCTAAGTATGAACATGGATATATGTATATTAATAATTACCATATAATATTTTGTAAAAATAATAAACATTTTTAAAAAAACTATGAAATATCAATTGTTGCTTCTAATATTAAAATGGAATTCAATGTAGGACAAAATACTGGTAGGTTAATTATTAATAAAAAAGATAAGATTGAAATAAATATAATGCTATATATAAAATGGTGTGCAAATGTGGGTCAAGTTATATTGGTGAGATTAAATATAAATTTAAAAATCAATTCCTAAACATAATTATAGCATAAAAGTTGTATTTTTTGTGGATAGATTTAAATCTCTATTTGAACATCATTTAGTTGTTTGCAATGAAAATTTTTGTTTTGACAATATTTTTCTTTTGCTTGAAAAATATTTCAGAAAAAGAAATGTCAATTAAGATATATTTTATAAATATGAGAGATAATTGATTAAATATACCATATAATTATGTAAATGTACAAATTATTAAAGGTTGACTATATATACACCTAAATGTTAATGCTGTGTGAGTTTAATGAGAATTTGATTTTGAAATTTTAATTGCAAATACTACTGAAGGTAGCAGTCATATCATTTGGTCACCACAGTTATCAATTATTTATATATTATGTTTTTTCTAAACTTCATTAATTATATATAATTCATTTTTTTATATACTTTAGAAAGTGTGTAATTTTTTCTGTCTATGCTGTTTCTGGTTTTCATGCATTTCTGGTACTATGCATCATAATCATAGGTGTTTTCCTTTTGTTAGTATATTCAAAATAATAAAGTAAAATCCAGTGTTGTTTATTATATATTGATGTGCTCATTGAAAAAGTTAAAACACTGAAGTGGAATAGGGTTGGACATATTGCTAGAAGAGATGATAATAGATGGACAATTGCAATGTTAAACTGAATTCCAAGGGATTGTAAAAGACCCAGAAAGAGATCACATGTGAGATGGATGGATGAAATAAGAAAGTGTGCAGGGGTGATGTGGAAAAGGAAAGCTGAAGATTGGAGAAGTTGGTTTGATCTTAGAGAGACTTTCATCTGGCAGTGGATTGATAATGGTTGATGATGATGATATGTATTGTAACATTTTTCACATTTAGATAAATTCTGGTAGGCCTTCTTTTACACACTATAAAGTTAAAGTTAATCAAGCTATGGAGAAAGAAATATTTTGTCCCTATTTCCAAAAACATAGCTATATTTTCTGATTAACTTGCCTTCTAATTATTGTGACAGGAATTACCAATGAAGTTAGTTTTAATTTATAAGAGGGCGCTATAGTCAATAAATTCCTAACTTCCTCATATCCCATGATTTTAATGCAAGTAACTAAAAGGTCAAAGTTATGACTTTATTTTTTTAAAAGAGTATTATTCCTGGGGTTTAAACATCAAATATTGGCAAAGATAAATTAAACACTCAAATCCTAATAAACTAACAGTAATAAATTTAATAACTCTCATTAATAATGCACAATGAGTAGTTGATATTAGAAATAAATATTTTTATTCTAACAAATTAAAATATTAAACACACAAATTACTAATAAGTTATAAATAATATATGCACACTAATCCAGACATGAATCAATTAATTAACAGTTTCACCATTAAAGCTCATTTCCAAGTTTCTTCTAGAAAGTTCTTTAAATGAAAGTCTCTATCAGGATTATGTTATAAGCTTAATTTAGTCACAATCAGGATTTGAATAATCTTACCAATAAATTTTGTAGTACACATTTTGAAAAGCTCATTGAAGTTAACTAATTTCTGTCTGTTGACATTTTTGTAGGTTCTTGGCCTGTCCTAATGGCTAGATTCGATATTTTTTCTGAGTGACCTATACAATGAAAGGTATCTATAAATGCATCAGTTCCTCTCCACATGATGATCCACCTCAGCATATTTGTAATGGTAGTCCTGCATATGAGAAGTCTGAGATAGGATATTTTTTCCTAATGGAAGCTGCTAATTAAGGAAAAGACAAAGATCGAAGTTGTCCTCTTCTTTTTATACCTCAATCTAGTTTTGAAACTTCTGAACATATTATTATCATGACACTTAGGTTTATAATATTATACATTTATTTTTAATTTTCTGTTACAAAGTTCTTTTTTTAGTAAATTATTTCTGCCATCCTTAATCAATATCCTAAAGATTTTCTTGATCATAATTTTCGTACTTTGGAATTCTTTTTGTTTATCTGGATTAGTAATTGGCACACCTTTCTTTTATTCTTTCCAATTTCAACTTTTATTAAACTACAGATAAATAATTTGAACCCAAAAAATCAACTCTCATTGTACATTTCAAAAATAATAAAAAAATTACACTAACTCAAAAAAATTTAAAATGCATTAATTTAAAAGATCTTTAAATTTACTTTTTCTTTTAGCTTTTAAATATTTTAAATGCCAATATTTTAGACCATGTAATTGTGGATGATACAATATATATAAACAAACTGTGAATACATATATATGTTTTATTTATATATTAGTCACAGCTGTGTGTAAATTATAAATAATAAAACATATATTTTTAAAAGATTCTTATTCTGTTTAACACATTGATTTTCATGTGATATGTTGTATCAGATTATTTGAAGAATGCATTAATAATAATGTATGTATTTTTGATTTTTCTCTTTATTTGCATTTTTAATTAAATTTATATACATTTTTGTCTGTGTAATGAAGTAGTTTCTTTCTTCTTTATAACCTAGAGTTGAGTGCACTTTCAGTGAAGTTTGCCATAATCATAGAACTCTTAACTTAATTGTTGCCCCTTTATTTATAAAATTATGTAATTATACATGAATTTTAATTTAAATTAGTCCATTTAAATATTTCATTTGTTAGATAATTGGACACTGTTTTTTTTGTAATGGAATATTTAAATAGATTAAGTTAAATAAAAATGCATGTATAATTATATTACAGTGTAAATAAAGCAGCAACAATTAAGAAAACTATAATTATGGTGAACTTCATCAAAAGTGCACTCAACTCTAGGTTATAAAGAAGAAAAAACACTTCATTATACAGAGGAACAAATGACTACATATATATAATATCTAATAATATAAATATAATAATAAAAATAAACAACTGGAATAAAACTACAAAATTTAAAATTGCTTATATAAAATTGAAGATTAATACCCTTTGCTATATTCTGCAGATAGGTATAAATCTGTTTTTGAAGAACATGCAGTGATTTGTAATGGATAATTTTGCTTTGATAGTGTTTTTATTTTGCATATGGAAAATGATTTGAAGAAAAGAAAAATTAAGGAGTCATATTCTATAAATAGTACAGATAATATATTAAATAAACAGTGTAATTGTGTTAGCACTCACAATTTATGGAAAGTAGGTCATTCACGTTGGAGCGTTACTGATGTGAGAGTTTAATAAGATTTAAATATTAACATATTGCTACTTTAGATGCTGGAATATGCCAAAGCTGGCTATAGCAAAGGATATTAATCTTCAATTTTATATAAGCATTTTAAAAATTTTTGTAGTTTTATTCCAATTGTTTATTTTTATTATTTATATATCATAAAATTTGGAAGTATCTATCCTTGTCATCGATTATAGTATCATATTTTTTGAAAAAAAAAAAAAGACGTATATATATATTGTAATGGTCCGAAACTTCTACACTGGTCTAATATATTTTTGACCTACATACACACTGAGTATGAAGGGATGTATGTTATTAAGTGAAAGGTCGATAATAACTCCTTTAAAACTATTGTTGGCTAAATATAAAAAAAATATTTCAAAAGAATTATTAGAGGAAGGAGATTCAACCTAGGTCAATCAAAACCTTCCTTGTTAAACTATATACCACTATTGTCCATTTATCTAAATGTTAGGCTTTTTTGACTTTGCACACCTTTGAAAGTATTTAAATGTTCTGTATCTAGCCTTTACATGCCAATCCTGATAAAGAAATTTATTATTGACTTTTTTTTTCTTTTCCAAGAGAGGATGCAAAATAAATGACCACTGTCATATATCTTTATTATATTAATAGGTACGGATATAAGAGTGAAACAATCCAACTCCCTGGTAAGTTATCCCAATAACTGGATCATTATATGGTTTACATTTCTCCTATCTCAGGTTAATAAGTGTTTCAGTTCTCCGGTTCTATGACTATAATGATTATATACAACAAGTAGGTAATTTATTAAACTAAATAAATTATGTAGCAAACAATTTAAATATGAAATATATTTATTTTACCCATTTCCCTTCACCAAATACATATATACATGTTATCATTTTACAGAATGGAAAATTATATTTATGCCTTCTGCTATATAGATTTTCCCATTTCAAACTATTGTCTTTAGCTTACTTAATACGATATTGATTTATCAAGCTAAATATTTATTTTAAAAAAAAAACAAGCACATATAAAAAAATTATCTTTTTTTTTTTAAAAAAAAAGTATTTTAAGACGATTGCATAACAAACTAATAAATTAAGTATATGTGACAAACATATTCAAAAAGAAAAATAATTCAAGGTTTACAAGTATATCTAATGTCTATTCCTTTGGTTTATAAATATTAATATTATGGGCACATCAATATTCTCATGCTCAAATTACATTTTATATATGACAAACATCTACATCTCTTTATTTTGGATGCATAAAATGATGCATAAAGAATATGAACAAAACACTCAACATGAAGGGTCACCACAGTGATTTAAAAGATTAAGAAATAGAAGGATCCTGCATGTGGCAAATCTAGGTTAGACCCACACATAAATGCCATCTAATATTATACCCATACTAAAAAATTAAATAAAAGGATTAATAGTTATAATATACAAATAAGCAAAGACAACATGAATTATTTACAGAAACATAAAATTAATATTGAAAAATATACATTCATCTGAGCTTTTAAATTCCATTCAGGTTTGACTTCAAAATGGACCATAAAACTACTTAACAGGGCTGATAGATCTTCCTTTCACCAATACACTTAATAGAGTCCTTCTTCCATCAGGATACGTTGGTTTCTTTTAAATCATTTCTGAGTTTCAAGGATGAACAGGTGGGTATACTGTTGCTAGTAGTCTACTCCTTGATTGTCAAGTAAACTTGAAAAAATATTATGGCCATGTTGATCTGGTATCTCTTCTAAGGTACTTTGCTATAGTTTCCAAGTATGTATATTTCCCATGGCAGACTTTACCATAGAAAATTGCCTTTGCTTATAATTTCATCAGATTATAAATTATGAATAGTAAGTTAATCAAACACAGCTTAAAGATTTCTAGTATGATTTTCCAAGATTGAGAGACAACTTGTTGACTACTTATGAGCTCTGTGAAACTTTTGCTTCATGTCTAACAATGGCATCATTAAGACTGAATTTTGCCCATTCCTCTTCTATGTATTTAAATGGATACTGTCCTATATATGAGGAATCAGAGTGACTTGAAGTCAACATGGGCATGACAACAATATTGGAATTAGTATGATATTTGAGCATTCTATCACCAGATTTTCAATGGTATGGATCACTGAAGAGTTGGAAGTGGGAGTAAATTTGAAGCCTGTCAATTAACGTGTAAAAATTTGCCATTTTAAAATAAACTGAGCATTTATTATATATGTGTGTGGGAGATGATAATCTGGACCAACTGATGAATGCTGGTTCAATATAAAATAAGTATATTGGTGATTATCTTTTTTACATGTGTGTGGTTATGTGTATCAGTAGTATGAGATAGAGTGGATAATTGAAGGTTGCTTGACAGTGTGAGTTCAAAGTCCCTATATTTAATCTTTGTAAATAACCTGTTCAATTTATGAAAATATTTAATTTTGGCAATTCAATCATCTCTCTATCCTATTCTTTGTTACCGTAATTTGAATATTACTAAATTTGACATTGCCATATGTTCTCATCCTAGATAGGTAGCAAATGTCACTTACCCTGAGAAATAGAGTGTAATACTGAGATGTTGTGGAGATTATAGCATTGGAAGTTATGCAAACTTTTATTGTATGTGTTTATTCATAGCATAATTTTTCCAGAAATTGGCACTTAAGGCTGATAGCATTCAGTTTTTATAAATATGCTATGAAGAAAACAAAACTGGCTCTGGATTTTTAATACAATGGTTGCGACATAGAAGGTGACCAGGAAATATAACTAATTATTATTAGTATGGTCTCCTTTTCTGTGAATTATAAATTTTTGTTATAATTGTAATGAACTTGAAAGAATTCAAGCATTCACAAACTAGGGTGAATCTGCATATAAGAAAATAGAGGTGACCAATAGAGTATGTATTTAAATAGATAGATGCATTCCATTCCTTGATATTAAAGTAATGTGGTAATTGGTCATCCTAATTATCCCTAAACATAACTTGTGGCAGTATATGTAGAGATATATACAAACTATAATGAATGATAAATATTGTTAAATAAAAATAAATAATGTGTATTAAAATTTGAGAATATTCACTAGTTTAAATAGTTTTTTTAATTCAAAGACAAAAACAATATCTGCATTAGTATCTATTTAATAATGTTAAAATATTTGTTTTTGTTGATCCCATTAATAAGTATTATTATCATAAAATATTTCTTTGTTTATATAGCTTAATAATCATAAATAATTCACAATGGTACAGTATACATTATATCAACTTCAATTATCTACTATCTGAAACAATTAAACCATTAAAATGTTTAAGCTCAATATATTTTATGATATGAAAGCAGTCATTTTTATCTCAGAGCACTATATGATAGTATGTTTATTAATTATATTTTTTGGGAGTTATATTAAAAACTCATTTTATTTTTTCCTTTTTTAAATTAGGTTACAGTATTTAATATAACAAAATATTTTCTAAGTATATAGTTAAAAGTTTTACAAAAAATTTAAAATGTGTGAACTATCTATCTTAAGCAATAAAATAAAGTTATTAATTTAGTAGTGATGGAAAAGAAGAACTGTAAAATATTTATTGTATTGTATAGAAATCTTAAAATTTGAAAATTTCTTGAGTATATAATATTGGTAATGGCCAATAAAGACAATTGCGTAAGTTAAACAAAAATTACAAAACAATGAGAGACTGTAGTCTGCTGATAAAGAAACTGCTATTATGTTTCATAAAAAATGTTATTCAAGAAAAAGGGTGATAGCCATACTGAAGGTGACAAAAGAAACATACGTGGAACATCAGATCACCTGCACAGTAAAACCTACCGACACCCACCACCTATAAAAAGCAGATGGATAGCAGAAATGGAGATCCATGTGCTAGAGCTCATACCAGATACAGATCAGCTATTTAGTAACAAGAAAACCTATTGGGACATGTTCAAGCACATACATTCCAATCAGCAAAAAACCACAGGAAAACCAGATATACCTACAAGGTCATTAGTCAGGAAAGCTAGATCTTGGGCCATGGAGAGCCTAGATTAATGAACTTTATCATCAAATATGACCAAAATGTGCTTCCAATGAGACAGTTCATGGTGGACTGCAGAGGGTTCAAAAACATTGCTCCAACATGAACCCTCTGTGATGAATATGAGGAGACAATGAACCATATATTCTTTTACTGCACTAAATTCACAGATCTTGAAAGAAAGCTGCATTCTAGTGTCCAGTCAGGATGTAACTCAATACTGGATATGTCTAAAAAAATGAGGAGTAGCACCTTCACAACAGTCTGGATGACCATCATAATACTGTTCACCAAATGGTTCACCAGTGGGCACTTTGTATTCCAACCCAGCATGAAAAGATCATGGGAGGTGTTCAGGGAACTTATGTGTAGCTTAAAAATTAGATATAACCTACTGGCCCTGGCTAAACTGTTCTCTGACACCTGGGAGCAGATGTAACTGAACAATATGTAAAACATTGCTACCAAAATCCTGTCCAAACTATAGAGGTTGATGCTAAAACTGTGTCTTGCTGTAGTAATTGGGGTGATCATGAATGGTGGCCTGAATGTATCACTGCATCTGATATAATTGTGAAAATCAGTGGGTCCTTTACACTTGCAGATTTATGTCTGTAGCAAATGACAATAGAGATTGTGACTTGGTGTGACTGACAAATCATGTCCTTAATCATCCAATAACCAAGGTGTCTTAAATAAATTTGTCTAACTGCACAATAACTGCCAATGTGGGCTCCCACAGAATATAGTCAACTACATTGAGGTATGACAGTGCAGGTAATTGCTCAGGATTGTATAGATTGTTAAAATATATAGTAAGGAAATAATTGTATTAAAAATTGCTTGGAAGATCATTTGATATTCAAGAATCTCTAGAAAGTAGAAGTATATAACAGTTAATGCCAGCTTAGTTGTTTTAATTAAATCACTCAGATAAGAATTGACCCTAGCCTTATCACTAGATCTATATTGCTCTGAACCATATCAAACCAAAATATTTAATTATTGATTTGGATTGCAAACATTAAGATGCTTTTGAATTTCAGATTTTTTTTTTCGTTTTTAAACTGCTATAAATTAAAAACTGATTTTGAAAAATTATTAGAAAACAGAATAAAACAAAAACTGACAATGCTTACAATTGATGTGTGATATCACCATCAACTTTCAAGTAGCTCTATCTCAATACCTTCCTAATTATGTTTTTTATTTTACAAAAAAGCAAATCAGTTTGAATTTATCTTATATAATCATAAGTTTTATGCTACTTTGCTGGAGTTTAGAATTGTATTATTCCACTAGCAACCTAAACTTTAAATGTAATACATTTCTATCCTCCTTTTTTCCCAATCTATGGTTATTTATTTATTTACATAATTCTTATACTACTTTTTATAAGTAAGGCTTACAATAATAGAAGTCAAATTTATTTATTATAATACCTGATTGTAATTTTTTTAAAAAATAATGCATTTAAATGAACTCAGTTTGTACAGTGTTGTTTTTTTGTATGGTATTGCTGCATGGTTTTCACACATCTATTTTACTATAAAACATCAAATGATTTTGTATGCCATCAAGTCTAATCATACTGTAAGTAAATGAAAGCTTTCTACTGATCCAAATTTTTATTAAGAAAAATGCTTTAAATAATGGGCTTGAGAATGTCAATAAGGAAAGATAATAATACGGATGTTGCTGAATCCATAAAAGATAACATCAATGTAAAAATAGAAAGCGAACATGATAGTATTACTGAAACATCAAAACAGATGCTGAAGAGACCAATATTATTATAGATTTGAATTTGGCCTTGATAAGAGCCCTCGCCAGTAAATAAACAATAAGACATTATAATATAGTCAAAGCTTTACCTGGAGTAATAAATAATGCAAAAATTTTAGGAGACAACCCAAATACTGAAAAATAATGGATTTTATTGTTTATTGATAATATTCTGAGTGAAATTATAATGTGGAGATATAAAAAATAGAACAAGCAAGAACAAAATATAAAATTCGAAATAATACTCATCATCATGATATGAATTTATTACACATGTTTTGCTATTTCAAGAAAGTGGACAAATTAATTTACATACGCATTTGCTTACATTATTGTTTAGTAACATTACTGCAATGGTTTATAACCTATTTTGGCCATGAATATGAGGGCAAATCTTGAAAGTACTAGGCCTATATTAATTTAATTTGATTGTTTTTTTTTACTACTGACAGCTTCTTCAGTGGGTTAAATCGGTTATATATGATAGACCTGAAAGCATTTTTGGAGCTAGTAATCTTTATAAAAATATTCAAATCAAGCAATGAAAATTTTGATACACTGTATGCAACTGATGAAATTAGATGAGATAATTTTTGAACAATTATGCCTAAAAAAAGATTTGGATTTTTACTTTGCTGTTTTAATTTTGATAATCCTGATGATCAAAAAAAAATAAGAAGAAAAATGATTCTTCAGTTTATATAAATAAATTATTTGAAATGTTTATTGAATATTGCCAAAATAATGATGTCATTGGAACACATGCTTGCATTGATGAAATGGTGGTAAAATTTAGAGAGGAGATGCAGATTTAAAATTTATATGCCAAAAAGCCTGGGAAATATGGCTTAAAACTCCTTTACCTCATCAAGACTTTAAACACTTATCTTTTAAATGCTTGGTTCTGATAATAAGACATTGCCTAAAGAAGAACAATGTTTTAATGTTTTGTCACAATTTGATATTAAACTGGTGAAACCAATTCATAATTTAAACAAAAATGTTATAGCAGATAATTGGATTAGTTCTATAGAAGTGGTCGCAGAGGTACAAATGTAGGGCCTAGCTTATTTGGTAACTTTGAAGAAAAATAAAAACAAATTTCTACAACATCTCTGCCATTAAAGCCAATATCCATGGAATGTATTTTATATGGATTTCATGAAAATATTATACTGTTGTCATATATTCCACAAAAAATATAAAGCTGTACTACTAGTTTTTTCCATAAACACTCTAACAGGATCAATCTTATCACTGGAAAAACAGAAAGGATTGATTTATAATTCATCCGGCAGGAAAACAAATTGTTGGTTAATGAGAAATTTCTTCCAAATGTTAAATATTTCAAATGTCAGGGTTTTCATTTATATCAATATTTTAAGTGAAAATTGAACAACTAGTTTTTTAAAATCATTTTATAAAATTACTTACAAATCCATGCTTAAAAGAAAAGCTTCTAACATGCAGTCACTGGAATAAAGGTTGGGTCCATATTTTAGAAGCATTAAGAAGATTTAAGTATGCTAATAATGACAGTTACAAGACTCCAAATAACGACTTGAAATAAAAAATATATGCTATCAATTTTCAATGCAAATAAAAAGAGAAAGATTTTATATCTGCAGAAGGTATAGCAGATCAAATTTCATTTTAAAATTATTGGTAATGTGTTTTCTTTCTTTAAATGTCTATTTGGAATCTTAATTATACAATAAAATAATACTTTTCTAATAAGTGTTATTACATACCAGTTGTAGCATTAATGTTTCAAAACGATGTTTAGCTGTTGCAGGTTAAAGTGTAAAATCAAGCTATAAATAAAACAAACATTACGTTGTATTATCATTCATTATTTAAGTATTAAAGCAATAAATGATACATAACAGTTTTATTCAATTAAGCACCCTAAGATTTTTATCTAATTTCTGATGTCAGAACTCAACCAGAAATTTGTAGCTAATAATCAGCTACTTTTGCAATATAATAACTGCTAAAGATTTTTTTTTCATATGTCAAAGCATCAGCTAGTGAGTGAACCCACAAACCTGGGACAATTGCTTGTAAAGCAGCTGTTAAACCATTAAATTAAGTAGAGATAAAAGGTGTTTGCTGGGGTGTTGCATTAGATCCTAAGATCTAGGTGCAGTGCTCTCAGATTCAAAAGATCCTCACTGATGAAGGCCACAAGCCAGAAACTAGTCTAGGAATATTGGATGAGTAGGCATTAGATAGGGATTTTATGCACAAGCCTTCTGGCATCCATTGATTACTTTTGTTGGCACAGGGTGGCACTACTGTATGGAGAGAGTTTAGTCTTGTTTATAAAGCAGCTGTTCTGACCACTTGGCTGACTGCTAAGGATACAGTTATATGGTAATTTCCTAAGAAAATCATATATCATTTAACCACCCAAGTGATGAAATGAGTACAACAATTCCATTGAATTGACCAAATTGAGATTTTTCATACTTTTCCTATCTTAGAATTAATTTATAAACTTAGTTTTTTTAATTTATCACTTTTAACAATGGATTACATTGTACAGGACTACTGCTTGAGATAATAAACTCAGAATACTTAGATGAATAGATATATAAATAAATGATATATAGCACACTATAACATCACATCATCACATAATGGAAAAAGTTGCTACTATGTTAACAGATTATGTAAGCATAAGAAATGCTGATCATGTGATGTTATAATGGCTTAATGCCAATTTTTATTAAAGGTTATTGGTGAGTATGGTTATTAAAAAACCAAAGATACTGAAGCAGTCGGATCTGAGTTCGATCCTAGCTTCATGTTATTTACCCTAATACTAACCTTAAATTTCCGATGCAATGGGGCTTTATACGTTCAATCCACGCTAATTTCCATAATGAATAACTTGTTTCAAATACGTAGTAAAATTAATTAGTTTAGTTTAAATTGGATCAATTCTCTAAATAGATTCATGATAAATGTTCATGAATTTACATATATTAAATTGCCTGGATTGTGCGTATATATGTTTGTAAATATTAAATATATATAATTGTTCGAAAGTTTCATTGCGTCGGGAATACTTGTTTTTTTACTTTTAAAATAATTTGTAAAGTTTTGCGATTAAAAGCTACATTCCTTCCAAAGGCTTTCAAATTCTCAAAAACAACAGTAAAGTTTTATTAATAAAAAAGATAATAATTCAATTTTTAATTAAAATCATTTCAGACTTTAAGAATTCATTTTCTAATTAGGAAAGGAATTCAAAATTAGTTTGAAAGCCTTATCGAAGGAATGTTTCTGAAAACAACTAATTATAAAAAAAAAACCAGATTGATAATAAAATGAGCGCTAGCCGGAGGCATCAGTGAACAGTAGATATATAGCCCTGAAAGTAAAGAAAAGACTAGTTTTGGTTGTAGAGTAGTGCAGTGAACTCTGTGTGTATAAAATTGTACTTCATCATGATAGAGGGCTAGAACATCAGGATCTGCTACGGTTCCTAAAGTCCCGAGGAATCTTCACTGGAGCTGCTGAACCGTTTTCCGGATCGATCATTCTGCTAAAATAATGAAAGCTACTAAAATACTACTCCAGTAGTTAACCAATGATGCCTACGTTTCAACAACTTGGAGGAGTAACTTAAGGACAAGCACGGAATGGTAATATGAACGTTAAACTTTCTGGCCAGTTCGAACTTTATTTTATACTCCTTCTTTTTAAGAGCTCTTTTATTCTTTAATGTAAATCTTTGTAACACCTTTTAGTTATAAAATGCTACTGTAAATCTATAGCGTAATTCTTTAGATCTCTAGTCTTTAAACTTTTTCTTTTCTTACCTGGCGGTTCGTTTAATATATATATGTTAGTGTGCTTTATTAATGTCGTATTTAAAAATTATATGCCAATAATCTTTCGACTCGATGAGCCATTTGATTCCATTTGCCTCACGCAAATAATATAACATTAATTTCAAATAGTAATTCTCCCCATTAGAGCTAAATTTATAAGTTCTATTAGTCATCGAGTCAAAGGGAAAATATTACATGTTTACTATTTTTTTTCTTACCTTTAGCTATTAATAAATTATTAGTTCAATGTTTCACCTATGTCCCCAGCTCCTATCTACATTATAAGTATATATATATGTATTCAAATAATGTTAAAATATTGATTACTTGTTCTACTAATATATATTTATTCGAATATAACCTTAAATGTTTTTATTGCAAAAAGGGTCGATAAAGGGTTAAATGTATTTTAATTCCACTTTTGTTATTTTATATTAATATTCAGGAAGGGCACGATATTAGGGCATAATTAATATAGTTTATAAATGTTTTAAAATAGTTCGATAAAGTCGTTTGACTTTAATTAATTGGTCAAGTCATCACGTAGACATTCTCATGGTATTTTTCAACGATGACTATCAAGTCATCATCATCAAATGTTGCTGACATAGGCCATCTTCCGCTCCGTTAGGCTGGTGGTGATCATATTCTCTTATTTAAATTTCTCGAGGAAGAAAGTACTTCCTTTCCGATTCATTAGTCAAAGGCGAAGACTTGCCAAATGCAGCGCCATAGGACTTCGATCATCGACTACGATCATCTTTCAATTTTACTCTCTGCCTTGTAATTCGTCAGTACCATTGCATCTTTGTTCCGGTCAAATCCGCTCCGTGCTCGTAATTCGTGATGAAGTGATTTAAATTAAAGTCGAACCAATTCTCAAATATATTTAGTTTAAATCAGTTTTCAAATCAAGATTAAAGTTATGCCTTAAAATACGTTTTACTCTTCATGAATAGATTTCCGAATGTGAAGATAAATCTCACATTCCATTGTAATAAAATTAGAACAATCATTTCCGTTCTTAATGAATACCTTTATCTGCCTTTATATTTCTCGTTGGGGGCATAGACATAGAATCCCATGTTGTGTAATACTTGTTGGCATATGATAAGGACCGCCACTCTTATTATATTTATAAATTCTTTTAAAGACTAGAGGTAACTAATGCAATCTATATTTTATTGAACAAAACAAATTATTATTATTATTAAATATTGTCTAACATACTTGGTTTCTCAGTTCATCATTCTTTTATAATTATTTAAATGTTAATACTCGCTGTCTGTGTTGGCAACCCGAACATACATATGATTCAATTTATAAAATTGTTCAAAGTATATAAATTCTTAGATATTAGTGTTACTCAGGAGTCTCTAGTCCTCACCAACCATTGAGCTAGTTCTTGGCGCATGGCACTGTGCCGTCGATTTCTGCTATCTGAGCTGTTGAGTTGGGTTTGAATTCAGTTTTGCTGAGTTTGAATCTGATTTGATGTGCGGTGGTGGTGGGTTTCGACCGGTACAATACTAATATCCATAGATACTGAACTGGGATCTGATCACGATGATTATGAAAATGAATTAGCTTAGAGAACATTATTGTGTTTTCAAATTGGGCTTATATCTTTATAATTAACTAAAACATAAAAGATGACTTCTCGAGAGAAGCATTAGGTCTAAAGATCAAGGTGCAGTGTTTTCAGATTCAGGTCTCATCACAGATAAAAGCCATAAATCAGATGAGTAAGCATTAGAAAAGGATTTTGATGCACCAACCTTCTAGCAATCATAATACTGAAATTTGAATTCCAGTTACATAAAATATTGTTTTCAAACAGAAATATACATTTCCAAATAGTTGTTAACAGCCAATCCATATATTCATGATTATTGTACAATAATAAGTAATTCTTTTTAGCTAAAAAAGTAAAAGATGGGTAACAATTTACTCAAACCATTACCAGATAGCAATTGGCCCTTCTGATAATTTTTTTTCAGTTTCCTACGAAAAGCTATGGGAAAGACTTTTGGCCTGTAGTCGATTGTTTAAGAAAACATTTACATATGTTGTCTACTAAAAATTTTGTTTGGAAAAAAATGGAATTGGTGGCCACTTACATTTATTAAAGATCCATATATACGTATATTGGTGATTATTTATCTTTTCAACATATATGTGTTCAAGTGTATCAGTATTATGAGATAGTGTGGAGAGTGGCGGGTCGTGTGAAAGTCTGTGCTCATATACCTTAATGGCATGAAAACATTGAAAAAACTACTTGAAAGGCTTGCAAAATTAAAAAGCTAGTTATCGAATCATCATCATCATCATCACCATAAAATATCAAAAAAAGATAAGCAGACAACTGTTATATAAAATAATATAGTTTGTGAGAATTGAAATTTTTAAATTTCTCTCACCGATGTTTAAATAAATATTTTAAAACATAGAGAGATATTAATAGAACGGCATAAAGTATTCAAATAATGTAAAAAAAAAAAAATCAATAAGAAATCAGTTATCTTCTTAGATATTTAGACAGATGACAAAATTGATTAAAGAAGATATGAACTGAATGTACATTAGATAAAATAAAAAGAAAAGATTAAAAAAAGAAAAAAGAAATCTTTAAAGGCTTTAACAACTATTACTTTAGTTAACCAAATTGGTAAAGCTATTTTTAGTACGGAACTGAAGACAAACTAAAAGATTTAAAGGCTGATTGAAAATGTAAAAAGAAAATGATCAGACTATATATTTATATATTATCAGTTGATAATGAACAATTTTTTATTAGAAATATGTAAAATTAATAAACTGGTTTTAGAAAATTTTAAAATAAAAATGAATAAATAATAAAGTTGATTAAAATTAAAAAACTACAGTATTTGTCCATCCTTATAATGTTTTTTTAATTATACACCGCTACTTCGATCCTTGTGGTTTGGTGTAGTGATAGAATGGCATACTTTATAATTCAAGGCCTATCGATTATGGTCCAGCTCTGACATTTTTTTTATCATGTGTCACAGCATCAGCGGAGAAGCGAACCCGCTAACCCGGGACAACTGCTTGGAAAGCAGCTGTCGCTGACCTCTCGACCACCAATGCTTGACGAAGCTCTGACATTTTTGTTGCTTCTACTCCTTATGAAATCCATTCGATTATTTTATAATACCTTTCTCTAAAGAATATATGTGCAAGTTGGAGAATCTATTGGATTGCAACTGCTACTGAAATATTTTGTGTTTATCTATATATAATAGTCTGTATTAGAAGTAGATTTTTACTTTTTAATTATATAAAAATGATTAATTAAATTATAAATATTTAAGATAAAAACATATTGCAATATATTTAATATTACTTATTCTTCTTTTAATTTATCTTTTTACCTAACCAAAACTCAACTTACTTATGGTTTTTTCTTCACACTCCAGATTCTCTTCATATCTCCAATACCCACCTTATATCTTTTATTCTTTTATTTTGCCATTCCATATTCTTTCATTTTTATCTTTCCATTTTTTTATTTCTCTAATATCCATTTTACTTACAGTTCCCCCTCTTTCTCCCAGATACTTTTTCTTTATTTTTTTCTCATCTTCTCTTTATTTTATTTTTTTTACTCCCTAGGATTTTATTATTATTATTTTACTTATCTCTCTCTTTTCCTCTTTATTTTATTTTAGTTTTACTCTGCTTTATGCTCCTATTTTTTTAGTTACTGTGTTTTTATTTCTTTTTTCTTTAATATATAATATTCAACTATGTAAGAATTATCTAAAATAATGAAAAAACTTAATTGCCATTTGTAGAATAATTATAAAAATAAATTATTATAAACAATTAATAAATTGTTTTAATATATTCAATAATACTAGTTTAAAAGTGAGAGAAACAGAATTAATATTATCTGTAAAAATGCTTTCATTTCATGAGCAGATAGAGTGTATCATGATCATTTTGGCAATCAAATAGTAGGTTGCCATTATATTCAACATTTCTTTAACACATAAAGTTCCTTAAATTCAGCATAAAAATCACAAGATTTTCTCAACTTCTTAAATTTGTTTCCAAAATTAGTTCATTTCTTCATATTTTAGAATAGGATTTGGAAATCCTTGTACATATCTTTAAAGCAAAATTTTAGGGACATTTTATATGCAATTTTTTTAGAAATGCCCAATCTTTAAAAGATTTCCCCACTTTTGATATGTCCAGAGGTAACAAAAACATTGCTTTAGTAATATTTGATGAAGATTTTGCCCAAGTTGGTTAATCTCTTTAGTGAAATAAAATTTTCTCTTGTAATTCATCAATAGTTTTCCTTCTATTATCAACTTCAGAATACATTTCAGTAAAATCAATGTTTTCTAGTGAGAACTTCCATTTACATTTATAATTGCCAATTTCTCTATCCGTATTTTATTCAAATGTACATTTTCTTTAAGTTTATTCTTGAGTTCATTGTTGTATAAGAAGTACTATCAAAATTTTGAAGTACTCTAATATAGCTATAGACATAAAACTTGAATTGAAATATACTATAAATATAATAAAAATTAAATTGTGCACTAGATAATTTCACACTGTGTTGAAACACTCATCCAAATTCTGAACAATAAGTGAACAGACAATTTTACTACACAATTTATGCCCTAGATGATGCACATTGTGACAGAGAGGATTATTTTAGTAACAATAATAGGATGCTATTTTAAATTAGAACTATTCAAATGCCAAACTTGGTTCCCAGTTTGATTCCTCTACAACAAAGTTAAATATGCTATGCAAAATATCAAATAAATATTACAGCAAGAAGCCATAAGCAAAAAATAATACAGCTTTTCTAATTCTTATTACTGTGTTGGAAAATAATGTGGATTCACAACAGTTTATTTTATTTCCTTTAGTATCTATTTTGACATAAGGTATAAACAGATTTCCATGATTAGAAAAAAATAAATAAACATGTATTATGAAATTGTCAATGTAACAGAGTACAATATTTGCTTTTTCAATAAGTTTATCTGTTAAAAAAATTTGTAGTGATATGCTTTTAACAATTTAATGTAAAATTGAGTATTAAAGGTTACTAAATAATCTTAGTTATGTAATATTCACATCCTCAAACTGGTTTCAGTTTTGCCTCTATCAGTAAAAATAAAATTCACAGATGTAACTAATATATTTAAAGCATTTAGCAGCAACATTGTTTCTTTACATTACTGAAGCTAATAGTTTAAAGGATTCAATTCAAATTATCTCATTTGCTACAGAATAACGATTATTTAATAGGGCTTTTAAAAATAATCTAATTACACTAGCCTGAAAATAAGAGCTTTTTTTCGGTGATAAACCAAAAATAGATGGGTTTTACTAATTTCACTATGCTGAATTAAAAAAAATGTATTTTATTTTGCCACATCTGGTAAATTGGCGACAATGCAAAATGTAATTTTGTTATTACATAATTTTTTTTATAACTTAATACAGATTAAATTGAATATATTCTATATAAATTTTGGTAGGTAATATGCAACCTTACTTTTTTCCTACATTAAATACATGTAAAAGATGCTTTGTAAAGAATAATATTGTCTACATGTTGCTTTTATTTATGTTTAAGCTGATGAAACCAAAGTGATAAATGTGTTTTTCTGAAGGTTTGTGATGATGGTGTTCTAGCTGTATTTTTATATTGGACTATTTCCATCATCTAATATGTGTGTTGAATGTCTTTAGAAAAGTTTTAATTTTAGTTAAATATTCCAAATGCATTCAACTGTTAGTAATATCACAGCAAACAGGTTAGTATATGCACTAACTGTTAGTAATATCACAGCAAACAAAATGTTAGTAATATCACAGCAAACAGGTTAGTATATGCACAATGTTTCGAGAGGTATTTTTCTCCCCTCTTCTTCAGGTGTTTCTGGCCTGACCAGTGACAGTACTAGCATGGGATTCGAACCTGGGTACTTAGATTTTTGATAATTGAATTTTTAAGGTAACGCTCTAACCAACTGAGCCATCCTGCCAAAGGCAACAGTATGTAGTAATTTCATATACTTATCTATGAGGTTCCTCCTGATTTCTCCACTTTTTCCTCTGAGCAAAGTTGATTAGTGGTTTCCATACATTATGTATAGTCACACTAGGTTGGCTTATGGGATTTTTTGCCATTGTCATGTGAGCAGTTTATTTAAATTTTCTTCTTTGTACTTTTTCTTCTTTGTCCAATATTTTTGTATTTTCCCAATTGAACGTATGTTCATTGGTCCATACACGGTCTGCTACCTTAGACACATCTGTTTTTTCTTTTCTAATCATCAGTTTATGTTCTTGCAAGAATTTTTGAATGGGATAAATAGTTATTTTAAATTAGATATTCAAGTAACACATTTAAATTACGAGCCCTATTTGAAACAAAAATTACAGGACTATCCATCCATACATAGTTTTACTTAAGAATATAACCAAAATATTTAAAGAAAAAATGGGGCCTATAACATACTTTTAAATATGGGGAAGCTACTTTTTAATAAAACAAAAAATGAATAAATCCAAGAAAATATTAAAATTGCCATATCTGTGGTAAAACACAGACCAAATATGCTTCTAAATGCTGATAGAGAGGATATTAAATGCCTAAGAGCTTTTACTATGTCTTTTGGCATTTAAAACAATTTTTCTTTTCAGATAATTGCCAATTTCATCATTAGGTTATATCTTTTAAATGGCTATATTACACATGCAGAGAAGATAAATGTAACACACAAGCACAACTTACTAAACATAGTAAAAAGTACATGAGTTGAAAGCTTACTCATATTACACTTTTTAAAAATGTACATTAAAATTCCTTGGTTGCCTTTTCACCTTTTTCATAGGAGTTGTGTATTTTTGAAATTGTTGAATATTCTGGGAAGGACTTTATAGAGAATGCCTTTGATGTACCTCTGCTTAACTAGCCACGGCATTCTTAAAATACTTGTAATAAAAATTTCATGAATAAAAATTAAAATATAAGTTTTATATTCACAATAACAAATACATGAATACAAATAAAAGTAAAACATGAATAGAAAATGAACTTGATGGGTCATGCACAATTGAAAAATAATCTTAATAAGAAATGTCAGCCCAATATTTCCAACCACTGGTTTCAGAGAAACATTTGTCTTCTTATCTAGATCCTAACTTCTATTGTGCTTTTCTTATTGCATAACTAGAGAGAGTTTGTTTTGAATGGAGAGGCACAACTCAACTACATCATAAATAATATGACTGCAATACATACTAAATAATCAAATGCACACAAACAATCATAACAAAAGTTATATAATTGTAGGACAATGAGAGATGCATGTGAACATAAATGAATAATATTTCTGAAGTGTAATTTTCACCATACCATCATCAGTAAGGCAGGGAGGGATTGGTGACTATTCACTTTTAACATCTCGTGGAGGATAAAAACAAGTTCCTAGCTTATGTGTGAATGGTGTAGTGAAAATTACACTACAGATATGTTATTCATTATTGCATAATCTCTAGTCTAATAAATGATTAATTAATAAAAATTATTAATATGTATGAGAACATCTTTAGGCATTTGCATCTTATGCCTGAAGATATGAAAAAAGACAAAATTGCACCAAAACTACATGAAGAAATTGACATCATTTTTAGACTCAAGACATTATTGATTTCCATGAAAATAACCTATTTTATTACAAAGTCATGTTGGCTAGTGTTATACAAATCAAAACTATAAATTATAGAAAGTTATTTATGTTTTTTAATGCCTAAACATGTTTGTGATTATGTGGTGAAAAGTCTATCACATAAAAATTTTCAAAACTGTATAGCTTGAGACGTCTTAAACACAATTATAGAGCATTGTTGTTCAATGTGCTTATATATGACAATTGTGAAAGCAAATTGAATATCAATTTTCCTTTTGAAAGAGAAACTAGCAAGAAAGCAAGATCAAATCTAATAGTAATTTTAATAATATTTAATTAAAAAATCAACCCCAAATTAGCAATATAAGAGAAACTGAATAAAAAAGATTATATCATTATTACATGATACTGAGTATTTTACAATAACAGTTCAATCATGTTTTAATATTTCCTATAATAAATAAGGTCATGCTAAATAATTTTGATATCTGAATCAGATTGCAGTAATCATCATCATCATCATCAACCATTATCAGTCCACTGCAGGATGAAGGTCTCTCCAAGTTCAATCCATCTTCTTTGATTTTTAGCTTTTCTTCTTCACATCACTGCCACACACTTTCTTATTTCATCCATCCAGCTCAACCTCTTTCTGAATCTTTTTCAATCTCTTGGAATCCAGTTTAAGATTTTAATTGTCCATCTATTATCATCTCTTCTAACAATATGTCCAGCCCAACTTCACTTCAGTCTTTTATTTTTTGAATGAGGACAGTAACACCTGTTTGTTCTCTTATCCATATATTGCATTTTTGATCTAATTCTTGTTACTCTTAACATGTATCTTTTAATACTTATTTAAGTGGTTTGAAGTCTCTATATTGCTCTTCTATTAAGTGTCCAAGTCTTAGATCAATAAATAAGAACTGGTAAAACACATTTATTAAAAACTTTCCTTTTCAAACACATAGTAATATTTCCTTTTAGTATCAAGTTATTTCTACCAAAAGCACTCCAACCAAGTTTAATTCTATGATTAATTTCATCCATTATATTTCCATCTGTATTAATAATTCAACCAAGGTATTTATAACTGTTAACTTCTTCTAACTCATCATAATCAATCTTTATTTTCATATTTTGAGAAAATCTATTAAACATTACTTTAGTCTTTTTAACATTTATTTTTAGTTCTACTTTCAGTAATAGTACCTTTTTAATGGAATAGTGTAAGAAAATTCTATTGCTAAAATAATAAGTCACAAAATCATAAAAATGCCCATATAATATTCATTGTAAATAAATATTAATTTATTTATTATAATAAAGAACTTAAAATACATATTACCACAAATTATTTACATGTTGCAAAAAATTAAAACAAATATATACTGCATACATAATCATATTATGTAAACCCATGAACATGAAACCTAGCAAATATATTCACTATGTATAAAAAAATATTATTTTAAACTAAAGCTTAAAACAAAAACATTAGAAGTAAAATTATTTCATAAAAATATTATTTTGAATCAATTATATTAAACTTTTTTGTTATTAAAATAAAAATGCTTTCTAATCATTTGTAATTCAGAAAAAATCTACTTCAAAAAATATCAAATATTTATTTTTCCAGTTGTTGAATTCTTCACAAAGTGATTTTAATATAAATAATAAACATAATGTAAGAACAATGTTACTTTATATTATGATTAATCTTTTTTAAAAAAGTCAACATTACTATTTTTTATTATAAAAAATATTTTTTCCTGTAAATTTTTGTTCTCAAAATGATAATGTATAAATAAAGATTTTTTTCTATTTATTTTTATAAAAAACAACCAATCATCAACAGTTTTAAATTTGATATAATTTTAAAAAATATTAAATATCTATCTTTCTTGCAAAATGTTATATTTACATAATTAAACTAGGTTACTAATATTTAGAATAATACTCTATCACTTAGTTATCATTAATTAATAAATATAATGTATTTATTTTTAGTTTAATTACTTGGGAGGTCAAGTGCTATCTGAACATCAAAATGGCAGAAACCATAAATTGTATTCCTATGTTAGAACAATATTGGTTTCAACATTTTAAATTTTTTTCTTATTGGTAATGAACCTTCTTCAATGCAACAAACCATTATTAAAAATAAAATAAAAAGTGTTCATATATTGTGTGTGATTAATAATTTGATTTATCACAAAACAAAACATTTAATGAGCAAAAACATTACCATTAATTTATTTATTTCTATGTAAAAATCTTTAGCAAATCATACAATTCATATTGCTATAGGAATATATATATATGCAATAATGAAATCATAGTAGAATGATAAAAGCATTCATTTGTTGCAGTTGTGACCAGAGTTCAAATTCAAATCTAACTTTTTATTCAAGCTGAAGGAATTTATGATTTTTTTAGATAGCCGATGACCCTTAAGCTAATACTAAAATACCATCAAAAATATTTACTATTCTTAATTATAAATGGAAGAAAGTCACATATAGATTGGAATGATTACCTGTATTATAATTAATATAATTTTAATAATGTGCCATAGGAATATTTTACTTTTTAGAAGATAATCGTCACCCCTCTCTAGCACCATTAAACAATGATGTTAAACCTGCAAAGATACTATCACCCCAACTACAAAATAAAAATTTTGAGTGATCATCCTATTTTCAAACTCAGATGCACTTATATGAATCAATTTTAAGTGTCTAGAAGTGAGAGTGTAAATATATAAATCATTCATTTTACATCCATTTCTTTTTTTAATAATCTTATTAGCACTTCTGAAATATTATAATTTACTTTGTGCTAATATTAGAAGATGTTAAATTATGTAATAATAATAAATTTTATAAGCACAGCATTTGTATTGTAATTATATATATTTGTAATGTGATGTGATGCTCTGTGGCTTCTCCATTTTCAGAGTCAGGAATCTCTCAGCCACTGTGCCCAGATAAACTTATTAGCTAACTTATCTTGCCTTTCCATTCCCCATCCTAACTTTCTCCCATATTTTTCTTTCTCCTGCTCCTTCCCATTTTCACAATATAATCTTTTTCAACTCTATGGTCTTTAAATATAGATTCTTATTTTTTTCCCAAACTTAATATAAAAACCAAAAACCCACTTTCTGTATGATCACTTTGTTTATATTCATTCTTCCACAGCTTCATTATTTATATCCTTTCTTTTTGCAGGCATTTACATTCAATTAACATATGCCTAATATTTCTACAGACTAAATCACTTATATTTTTCCATTTGTGTATATCACCTTGTTGCTAAAGATCTTGTTCAAGCCTTAAACAGTAAACTACTATCCTTGCTATTATCATAAATTAACTCACATCCAATATTCTGTTTACTTATATATATATATATATATTTAAATACTTTTTACTCTCCATACTAGTTTTTTGTCTCTCCAACTCTCTATTTTTTATTAATGCATCTATTCCTTTATCCCATTCCTTACCACTATAACACTCAACAATCTTATAACACAATCAACCCACCTTTTGTATAAGTATACTGACATAAATTCTTTCTTCAAATGTTCTGCATAACATATTACCTTTCACACTCATCTTGTTTCATATTATTTACTCATAATCCAATTAAATACTATTTTGGCTATGCTATTATTATCCACAAATTGCAATCTATCAAACATTTTCATTTGCTTTTTGAGTCTTTCATATAAAAACTTGACTATTCCATTTCTCCTTGAATTACCTCCTTTGCCATCCACACATCTGCATCTAATGCATGTCTTTCTACTTTTCTTTGTACTTTTTCTAAGTAATCTAACACCCATTTACTAACACATAACCATAAATTAATCCTGATACTGACACTCCATTCCATACAATTCTAGCTAAATCATATTTATTATATGAAAACACTTAATTTCTTTATCAGTCTCTTTTTTTCTTTGCTTCATTTATCATCCCTCCCCCATTTATCCAAGCAATTTCTCTGATTACTTAAGATGGTTCCCAAATAGTTACAACTATTCACCACCTTTAACTTTATATCCCTCAATAAAAATTATTTTTCTTCTCTTTCCCAGAATTTATCATCATTACTTTTAATTTTCCTTCACTAAATTTAATTCCCATCTCTTTATTCACCCTTGCACATGTCTTCTGCATAACTTCCATGTCTTCCCTACTTTCTGTGCACAAGAAGATATCATCTGCAAATAACAAACCCGATAAGATATATCCTCTCTTGCCATCTATTAATTGAATCTCTACCCTTCTTCCTAGTTTTTCTATTGATCTCTCCATTTTTCTCAAATATAACAAAAACAAATTAGGTGATATAGGACATCCTTGCCTTAGTCCCATACCATTTTTAACTTTATCTGATTCTATATTTCCTAATTAATACATATAGTAATTATTTTCATACAATGTCTTAATAAGATCCATTAAAGCTCCATTCACTCACAAATTTACTAAACTTACTCATAATATATTTCTATTTACTCTATAATGTGAGTTCTCTATATCTATACAAGCCATATATAACTGTCTACCTGTATTCCAACTTATATAAGTTGTGTAGCTACAAACAAACTATCTCCTACATGGCTATTCAATTAAAAACCTCTTTTCATTTATCCCACTATATTATTTTCTTCCATCCATTTTGCAAACCTTCCAGCCACCATATATGCAAAAACATTATATAACTTTGATGTTACTGCTATTGATCTAAAATTGTTTAGCTTTCTGTGATTCTTATCTTTTCCTTTAAATAGTAGCCATACTCTTGTATTATTCCAGCTACCTGGAAATTCTCTCTTCAGTGCCATCTTATTAAAACATGATAATAGGTTAAAATTTTGCCCTATTTCCTAATTTCATCACTGTCTCTGCTATCCATCCATCTAAACCTCTTGTCTTTCCAATTTCAATTTTTTTCCTGCCTCATTCAACTTGTTTTCTGTAAATCTAATATTTCCTTTATTATATGCTTTCATGATTGCTATACGTTTATCTTTTACATCTAATTTCTTTTGTATATCCATTACATACTAATTTAAGATTATCTCTAATTCTTCTTTAGAGCTATATTCTATTCCCTCATCATTTAGTAATACTATTTCTCTCTCCACTACATTCCTTCTTTTAAAATATTTTCAAATTTTTTTACACTTATCTCTCCCACTTTTATTAATATCCATCAACAATTTACTATTTAATTTCATTCTCTTTATATAATTATCTATTTTAGCCAACTTTTCTTTTTTTAAAAATGCTTTTTCCACTTTATTTATTTTTAATAGCTCACATATTTTCTGAATACTTTCTCTCTTTTTCACTTTTACTAACTCTCACTTTTCTATTACTTTTATTCTTCTGAATATTCTCACCTAAAACCTTCTGAATATTCTCACCTAAAACCTTATTTGCCATTTTTTTCCTTCACCACACCAGTTATTATATTCATCCCTGACAAGCTCTTCCATGAATTTTTCTACTTTTATTTTATATTTGTGTAACTTATTCTTATCATTCATTCTCCAGCCACATCTTTCACTATCCTTTCTACATTTATTACTATTTTCAATAATATTACTAACCATTTCTATTATAAAGAAATTATGATCACTATTACACATACTCTCTCTTCATTATCTACCACTTTAATTTTCTGTATTTTATTCATTCCCTCTTTCTCTACTAATACATAATATATTGTGAGAAATACTTTTTTCTAGACAATGTGTATTGTTCTTCATAAATATTTGATAAATTTATAATTCTCAAACTCACTCTCTGACAAAAAATCTTCAAAATCTGTCCATTCTTGTTATCTACATCATCATTTTTTTCAATATACCCATTCACATCCCATATAATCATTATTTTCTTCTCCCCTTTTTTGAAATTTTGTATATCCTTAATTAGGCATTTATATATGCTACTGTTTCACTCCATTACAGATTGATTACCTCCAGTGGCTATATACACTATAGCCACCATTCATTCTTATCTTACTAATCTTATCTCAAACCACAAATGTTATTGACACCTAACAATATTTAAATATTTTTTGATCTAACACCTATACCAACATCCCTTTTATCTTTTTCTTTTCTAGTTACATCCTGCTATAACAAATCTTCCAGTAAAGTTTCTTCTTCTCTTAGATGCGCTTCCACTACAGCTACTGCTAATACATCAAGCTCTTCATTCTTAATTGCTTTTCCAACCACTTTTTTGGTCTTCTACAAACTTGCAAATTCAAATTTCCACTTTTAACAATTTCTTTTTTTCTAACTACTCTTTTATAAATTCTTTTGACTTTTTCTCTCCATTTCCAACTATCAAAAAAAAAAAAGTAAAATAAATGCATAAATCACATTTTATTGAAGCTTTTTTACTTAAACAAATTAAATAGGACTATCAATAAAGAGTAAAGCAGAGTTATACTATTATTAGATTTACAAATGTCTAGAGAAAGTGATAATTTAAATTATAAATTACTTGTCAAATCTTTTTTAAAAAAAGATATATTTATTTTAAATCATGTATACCAGGGGTGGCCAACTTTTGTTTTCATAAGAAATGTGTTGCGATCGACTTGTTGTCATAGGCAATCGACTTGTTATCATAGGCGTAGTCTAAGTAAAGGGAGGTATGAAATACATACTATTTTTATATATCTACCTAGTGAAAAAAATTAACAGGCAAAAAAACTCATGCCCGGGGGAATTAAAGCAACATGAGTAATTATTAACAATATTTATAATTCAAATTAGCTACATTAAATCAAGATTAAAAATATTATTTTCAATAATGATACGACTTAGTGGACTTCACCTATCTAGAATTGAAAAAAAAAATTAGAACAAAAACAAAAATAACAAAAATATTTGAAAATCTTGACTTAATTTGTTTCACTCGTTACCCCAATAGTTCTTGCCAGATTGGCTTTGCTATCGACTGGTGGATCACGATCGACTTGTTGGCCACCCCTGATGTATACCAATGATACATAAAATGGCTAGCTTCATTTTTTTACATCATAATGAAAAATTATGCAATTACCTAAGAAATTGAACTGTTTTATCAAAAACTTATAAATGTAGGATATGTTAGAAAACATTTCTACATACATTAAATAAGTTTAATTATAACATTAATATAAATAAAAATATTCAAAAATGGACGTGTAAATCTTTGTTTAACTAGTATTAATCTAAATTTTTGGAAAAAAATATTTGATGATAAATATAATGTTTTATTTTACGTTCCTCCAAATGTAAGCAGATTAATTAATATTTTTAAAAATGCAATTCCTAAAAAATAAAAAAATTATCAAATTATATCTAATTTCAAAAAACCATATATTAATATATCAAGATCTGCTTTAAATAAAAAATTAAATGATCACTGATTAATTTACAACCATATAAAAATTGCTTCCAATAATTAGTCTAATTCTGCTTCAATTTTCTTTGATCGTAAAAAACGTTGTAACTTTAAATTTATCTTTCGCAAGAATATTGCATGAAGGAATAAACAGGCAGTGGTTACAAATAAATTTAAAGATTTAGTAATAGATAGATAAACAGTTAACTTGATTTACACAGGTCTTGGAAAATCACATGATATCTGCCTTTTATCTATGTAAATTCAGTTAATAACGATTACCCTGTAATCAAAAATACTTCTGTGTATTTTTTATATTATTACTGTTTATTTTTAGTTAATATTTATTACATAAGTATTAAGTCCAATCAACTTTTGTTTAGTTTTATTTTCCAATTATCATCCTCATCATTTTTAACAATTATCAAACCTTTGCAGAATGAGGATCTCTCCCACATTAAACCAGTATTGATTCCATTTAAAGATTTGAACATTCATTATTAGAATATTGTAACATTTCACATGAAATTTTTTTATTACAATTAAGAATGAAATAATTAAATACACTAATGGTGTCTAATCTTCTTTACACTAAACTTTAACTAAAATATACAACAATACAAAAATAATAACATAAAAGACCCTTAAACTTTTTAACATACTTATCTTCCTGTTCAGTTACATATAATCTATATTAATTACTATATATATATATATATATAATTGTCCTCTCTAGAAGTTGGTGCATATTTCCCCAATGCCCATGAAGTAGCTGTCCCATAGCTAATTCAAACAGTCATTCATTTATTGGTTAGTAGTAAACCCAGAAAGCATTACCACTGATTTGATTATTCTTTATTGTTTCAGAAGAAATATTTCTTCTGTAATCTAGTATTTAAAGACACTTTTACCTTATCTATATCTTATAAAGCATCTTGGTTACTCATTTCTTATTATTTGGAGTTAATTCTAATAATAGAAAGATCATTCCAAGATTTCCCCATTATGATTATTATTGACTATTCACTATAAATGATAATTAAAGGGGATTTGAACACAGACCTTCAAGCTCCCTTCAGTCTTCCTCTCTATTTTATATAGACACCACTCATAGCTATATACACATAAAAAAGAAAAATGATCTCCAATATATAAGATAAAGTGGATGACCAAAAGGAGCTTGAAAGTCACTATTCAAATCTTCTTTAATTGCATCTAGCTTAAATATATACACTATACTTTTATCCATCTCTCTTCTGTTTATTTCAGTTGACATCCTAAGGTTCTACATATGTGGTGTCTGAGTGACTCAAGATCAATATGGGTATGACAATAATATTGGCATCAACAAGGGCTTTTGGTGTTCCATCATCAAATTCTCAATGTTATGGATGGCTGAAGAGTTTGAGAATGGAGAGGATTGGAACCTGCTCATTAAAGTTTGTAGATTTTCTATCTTAATATAAACTAGAAGCACTAAACAGGTAATTATAATATCATAATGGAAAAAAAAACCATAGGAAGTTTGTTCTGAAACCAGTGGTTTGGAAAATAAAAAGATTCACATAGAATAATCTCTCCTGAAGAACGGTTATTCACTAGCTGTCATCAAGAAACCCTTCAGTAGACAACAAAAAGAGACACCAAAAAATTATTGGTTCCATAGTGTCTATACATACCAGAAATGGAAGACAAATTACAGAAAATCTTTAGTCAATATAATATTAAAACAGCTTTCCAAAGCCATATCACACTTCAAGAAATTGTAACTTCTGCCAAGTTTAAATTGGAAATGCTGAAAAACAAAAACATATCAATGTGGAAATGAAATATATTAGTGAGACATAATGTCTTGTTAAACAGCAATTGGAAGAACTTAAACAAATGGTTAAAATAGAAAAAAAAGATGTGTCTACAGTGGCAAACAATGTATGCACTAATGCTCATATGTTCAATTGAGAAAACTCAAAAATATTGGTTAGAGAGAAAAAGGACAAAGAAGAAAATTTGAGGAAGCTTCTCATCTGACATTGGCAAATAATTCTAAAAGTCAACACAGTTTGACAATACACAGTGCATAGAAACCCCTAAGTAATCTTGCTTATAGAAAAAAGTATTAAAAAATTTGAAGGACTCGGGAGGATTTGAATTAATCCTAATATATAAATATATAAAATTTCTACTATCTGTTGCCTTTTACAGATTACCTCTGTTGGTTAAGAGCATTCCTTAAAGATCAATATTCTAGAATCTACAGGTGTAAGTTGGACTCCTATGCTAATATTGTCACTGGTCAGGCCAGCAATACCTAAAAAAGTGTGGAGACTGTGTAATTACTGATCTGTGTTGTCTGTTTGGATGTTATTACTAACAAGTTGTTTGTATTTGAAAAGTGCAAATAAAGTTTAAAATTCTCTGTACATTCAGTAATTACTAGTAGGTGATGGAAATAATCCAATACATTATCACAATTGTTTAGTATCTTTAATTACTGATTTTACAATCAATTAGCCTGAGCTTTCAATATATTTATAGTTGCTTGGCATTCAGTTGTTGCAAAATAAATTTAAACAGGAAAATATTTAATGATATGCATTTATTTAAATGATTTAAACAAGACATTTATTTTATATAGCACGATGTTTTTATAAACTGTAATACCAATAAGCCAATAAGCTAATGCACATGCGCTTTCTATTTGTCACTATATAAATGAATACTCCCACTTTTTCAAACACAAAATAAAGTCTTTGGGAAAAGATAGAATGAATCCATCCATCTTTTCAACCCAAACGTATGATCAATTAACAACTTCACGCTCTCATTTTCAAACACTTAAGATTTGCCCATACATATGCGTTTGGGTCGAAAAGATAGATGGATTCATTCTATCTTTTTCCAAAGACTTTATCTTGTGTTTGAAAAAGTAGGAGTATTCATTTATATAGTGACAACTAGAAAGTGCATGTGCATTAGCTTATTGGTATTAAATGATTTAATTACACACAATCCTACAATTCCACATTGGCATGCTATTGGAGTTTTGGTTTATTATGTTTTTATTATTTGCAATACACCATGGTTTATTATTTTTTTTCAATAATATCTTTTTACAGACTGTAGATACATTATTTTCTGTATTTAAATACGTGACGTCATTTTTTAAGGTTCCAAAACATTGAGTTTAAACTGAATTATTTTTAGGTCTTTTATATATACTGTAGTTGTAAACCTAATCTTTTAATCAAATTAGTCCTAGTTTCTGCCTAGTGAAGAAAGAAGCAGTTATTACTCTTAATCATGAACACTGTATTAGTTAGGTCTTTCACTAAAGGTAGGATGATTGTCAGTTTCGAATATGAAGATGTTAATTAAACAAATATTTTGTGTTAATTCACTGTCTCTTGCTGTTCATTTACATATTTTAACGTGTTAACGTATTTATAGATTTATTCAATTTTTTATCACAGATAAAAGATTTTGCATGTGTTGTTCTAATTCATTTTCATCAGAATAATTTATTAAAATAAAATTCAAATCAGCTTTAAAATGCTTCTTTTTTTTAATTTAAAAAAAAAATAATTTTTTTTTTAGTATCATATAATAACATATATATATATATATATTGGTTACAAAATCAATATCAATCTCAGAAGAAAAAACTTCATAAAGTGTTCACTTATATTTTTCAAATACAAATTTCATGTTTATAATCAACATTTCATTACAATCAATTTCCTAAGTTTTTAATCCTCACACGCGCTCAAATATACATATCACGTGTGATATCTAAAAATTTAAATGTTGGAGTTAATTTATTCCAATTTTTGAATGTTTTCACTTAACTAACTATTAGTAATCAATAATAACAGTTTATCTATAAAATTTTTTAAAATAAATTGAAAACTTTCTTTTTGCATTTTATCATTTTGGTCAGCGATAAAAACATTGATTTTAATGGTAATAATAATAATAATTCTTAATAAAAAAACTGATAAAAATTAATCAAAAATAAATTCACATATTATATATTAATAATCTGTTGTATAATTTTACAATAGTAAATGTTTTTTTGCAATGTTTGTAATCTGAATTATCCACTGCCATCCCCGGACAAAATAGCTTAGAATCTTTTACATACAATTCCCAATATTATATGTATTTTAAATAACTTTCAAATATACATTTTTTTAAAAACAATATGTTTGTTTGGCTTATTAATTTTATTATAGGGTATTTGGCCGCAGACTTTCAAAGCTTCGACTCTATCTCATACAACCGATGCACATAACCACGCACATATGAAAAAGATAAATGATCTCCAATATACATGTTTGGTGCTGGTACAGACCACTATTTTCCACACAGCCATACAAAATCAGTGTTTGGATTATATTAAGATTGCAAATCTTTAAACCTTAATAGACAGGCTTTAATCGACTCCCCCCTCCAGCACCTCAGCCATCCATACCATTGGAAATCGGATGATGGAACAACCAAATCTTTTATTGATTTCAATAAATCTGGCAAATCAATAATATTGGCATCAACAAAGGATTTGTGCATTTCATCATCAGATTTTTAATGATATGGATAGCTGAAGAGTTGGAGAATGGGGATTATGAAAGCACGTCCACTACAGTTTGACGATTTGCTATCTTAATATAAACACAGTACTGATTATATATATGTGTGTGTGGGAGATGATGATATGGACCAACTGGTGAGTACTGGTTTAACATGAAATACATATATTTGAAATCATTTATTTTTTTACATGTGTGTGGTTATGTAAATCAGTTGTATGAGATAGAATTGGATCTTGAAAGTCTGTGTTCAAATCCCCTAAATTATATCTAAACTCCAAGTATATAAATTACAATTGTACTCAAATATTACTTACAAATTTTAATTTTGTTTTAATCATTTTATGGCGTTTTCCATTACTCCATGAATGATAAATTGCTCAAAATACATGGGTTCATGCATCCTAATTCGACTGTTCCTCAATCTCACAAATTTCCTTCCTATTCAGTAACTATACTTCATGTAAACATGAATCATCTCACAAGGCAAACATGGATTTATACCTTAATGATTTAATATCTATTGGATTCAAACACTGACTTCTAAAAAAATAAACAAAACAATTTTATGACAAAATAAACTTTAACCCCTCTGCTGATGAGAGACTATGGTTTCTCTTGCCGTACATTCCTACATTAACAAAAACTTTTAATAAAACATTCTGTCTGACCTATAATCTTGGTTTCCACCCCCCCACCTACCAATAGATTAATCAAAAACTCCAAAAATAGGTCTGAACCTGAGCTCAAATCTTTAGCACTGTTTATAAAATTAAATGTCCCCAAACTGAATGCCAATTAATCCATTGTGGTGAACATTAAGTATCTTAATCTACATGCCTTACACAGCATCACTATCTATACAAAAGAGCCTCAAACAAACCAGAACAAAGTTATATCTTCCTGGAACACCAAAAGGCAACAGCACACTAATTTCTTCATAGAGAGAAATGAATTGAAAAGGAAAAATCAGAGAAGCATGCTATATATATATATATTATAATGGTCGACGAACCTCCCCAATCTAATCTGCCATACCAGGGCATCACCAGGACCTTTGATCCTGGAAAATTTATACGGTAGGCAGATACGCGAGGGAGTGGTTATCTTTTTATTGAACTGAAAGCACCAGTCGCTAGCTCAGGGAGAAGCTGGGTTTAAAATATCATACTGTATATTCAAATTACTAATGCTTACTTTTAGATATTAATAAAATAAGTTATTGCCAAAATTAATTCAACAAACATTTTATTATAATACACACACACATTAAAAAGATTTTGAAATTAAATCAACTAGATATATTTGATTTAGATTATATGCACAGATAAAAGCGTTTAGTACATTTAAATACAATTTTAATATTTTATTAAGTGTGAACATGCTACATAGATTATGCAATAACCAACCCAAATCCCTTTTAATCCTAGGCCAAAAATCTTGCATCTAAACCAACGCTAGCTTACTGATATACCGATGTGACCAATGCAAGATGAGATTATTAGCATAACACAATCATGCTAACAGGAATTTTACATCTGTAGCATGATATCATTAGAAAAATAATGAATCATGGTGAGAAGAAATGAGCATCTTCCCCATGATACAAGAACGAAATTATACGAGAAGCTCTGTAAATGGTGATAGTGGTCTTTGCCAGCTTACTGTCCTAGTCAGAGCGTAAGAAAATCAATGGCATAGGAAATACATCTATGACCATTGGCAATGTGATGACTACTCTTCTGGGTCATACACTCAGGTGGGTACTATGCCCTGTATGCTAACATGGTACAAGGGAATGAGTATCCAATGCACCTACTCAAGTTACATTGACATAAAACATCCGTACATCTATCCACTAGTGCCGATCCAACTATGAAACAATTAGCCCAAAATTAACACACTTTAAATTAACAATCTTACAAATCTATGCAGCCATTCACACTCACTTTAAATAATTAATTTAAAAGAAATTACAATAATGGAAATGATATTAAGCATATTCAAAAAAAAAAAAAAGAAAATAGATAAATAATTTAAAATTTAGTCAAATAAGAGATTTCTTTTAAAAGTTAAGTGACACTTAAAATACTGGGAAAAGTTTGCATTATATGATTAATGTTCATACTTCATTTAAAAGAAAAGGTTATACTTTCCAATGCTATAGGTAAAGTCCATCCTTGCAATCCTTGTTGCATGGTAGAATTCAAAGTTCTTTCCATTTCCTATTCTTCTAGATGGAGAGAAGTGCGTTGCTGGCTATTTTCTGGGAACCATCCTATTCTGGAGACCACTTCAGCTGCTGCAAATATGGGAAATGTGAATTATTGCTGACCCCTACATTTTGAAGATCCACAATACACTTATCAATATACTTAATCCACAATCCACAAGAGCAATCCAAAAATCTCCTCTCCCTTCAAAGTTTTTTTTATCTTTCCCAAAACTCTTATCAGTAGTATTTTTTTTAAAATTTAACTCCTATCTGACTATATGCCCAAGGGCCTGTTTGCAATTACCTCAAAATAGAAAATCATTCCCATTCTAAGAATAAAATAACTAATTAACAACATTTTCTTAAAAAATTCTTTTATATTAAAAAGAATCTTGTTTTTAGATTTTAACTTTAAATTATATAATTAGTCAGTTGTCTTGCATTGGTGGTCGAGAGGTCAGCACGACTGCTTTGCACTTGCAGGCAGTTGCCCGGGTTGCGGGTTCGCGTCCCGGCCGATGCTATGACACTTAAAAAAATTATATAATTAGTTCACCATCTGTGCATTATATATATTAATTCAAATCAAATTATTAAATTCCCTTTTTTTATACATATATTTCTACTTGAGGATGATTTTATATATATTTTTTACTTCTATTTGAAAGAAATGTAACAGCATATACTTATTCCCTTACAATATATATAACATCAATAGTGCTATCAGTTGCAAAGATTTATCCTTCCTCCCATCCATGAAATGAATGCTCTAATCTAAATAATTAACATTGTAACTTCAATAAATCTGAATTCCACCAATTATATATACATATACACTTATCTCTCCATTATTTTCCAATGTTATCTTACTATGAGTATGACAATGTTATAAGATCTTGAATGCCCCCAATCATATAATTTTTATAGGACTAAAAAACGTATCTATTAATATATATAAGTACACATATTATGTCTGTTACATTTTTATTTTCAGTTCAGTGCTCATAGATATAATCTTTTTAATATGTACTAAAAACAGTATAAATCAATTATCTGCTTGTTGATCTATATTTAAAATTTTTCACAAATGTATGACTTTTAATCACCTGATGTTTATAAATAACGATACATATCATTTTTGATGGAATAGCCCTACAAATAAATCAGAATAATAAACATTTGTATTTGAACAATTACAATAATTCCAATCCTATGGATATGAGCCATTTATAAAACAGTATTTCTGTAGTGTAATTTTCACTACACTACTCTCACACAAGATAGGATCTGGTATCTATTCACTTATAACACCTTGTGTATGGGGGTAATCATAAACATATGACTAAAGGTATGTGAAAAAGATCTATGATATCCAAGATGAACATTTCATACTAAACCAGCACTCATCAGTCAACCCAGACCACAATCTCTTACACATATCTTTATCATAGTTCAGTATATATATATACTTTAATATAAAAATATAAACAAATATTATAAACAACTATATTTGAATTAATAAATAATAAATTTATTTACAACAAATCGATTTTCGTTCAAAATAAATCTTCTCAAGATGTTATTATTTATTAATTCAAATATAGTTGTCTATAATATTTGTTTATATTTTTATATTAAAGTATTTTATGAAGGCAACATAATGGATTTAATTTCATCATATATATATATTGTACTGGTCAGTTTCGATATCACTCACATTTTACATCTCTTTGAACTCCTTTCTCATATCTACACAGTACATAGTATTATTATTATTACGCACAAACTCCTTTTGCATGGCCCGCTAGCTCATGGAGATTTACATGAGAAACCCGGATAAATTACTTAAAACTACTGTCATCACAGATCTTTACTTTACTAATGGAATTTATATATAAATGAATAAGCAAACTCATAAATAAATTGTCTAACTAGGATAAGAATTTAATAAGTATGTGTGTTTAAGCCATCAAATCAGCAATATAATATCTGGGGTTAATAATAATAAAAGCAATATAGACTACAGGTTTGTTTTACAATACTGTTTAATATAATTACATAATTGGTTAACATGATAAAGCTACTTTTTTTACTAGTTTCTAATATTTGGAAAACATTATTCAACATTAATTAGATGCTTCGTTCAATATAGGTGGGGAAGATCTATGTGCCAATGAGGTGGTGATCTGTAAACTATATATAACTCATTGCTATTAGATGCACTAATTTATTATTAATAAAATTAATATTTTATAAACACCAAATAATATCTTTCACAAATGAATATTTGATTTATACGTCTACAATATGGTCTTTTAATTATATAATGCTTTAACGTGAAACGACTAACAAATAAATCAATAATTAAAACATGGGTTTGTAAAATATTGCGTATGTTTAGGAATTCGCTGTTAAAAAGGGAATCGCTTTAAATCTAGTGGGTTATCAACATTAAAAGGGATAACTAAACAATAAATCACTTTGATTTTGACATACTTCACTTCGCCATGACTTAAGAGGCAACTTTAAAAGAAATATATAGATCTTGAGAACGAAAGCAGTACTGACATAGCAGGAATAAAAACATTGATAAGATTGATGCAAATTTCGCCATTATATTTGAAGAACAAAATGGTCACTCTGCGTTTTCGCAGATCGCAACCTGGAGAGAGAGCTTCCTTGGACATAAGGAGAAATGAGGTCGGGACTTTTTTCACCCTTGAGCCTTACTGTCCGACCATGGGAATCCTGAAGAATGGAAATCCGCATTAATAGCTTAGATTTCCTAAAATACATTTATTAAAATAATAGCGAGTTCATTTAACTTAGAATAATTTGCTTATGCCAGCAATGCCGATATTAATGGAATAGACGCTTTATTCAATGTCCATTACTTAAATTAAATACTAAAATAATTGTCAAATTGTAGCGACTTGAACCCTTTCGAAATCAAATTGGAATAAAACAATCACAACTATAATGTCGTACTAAATAACAATAAAAATAATTACTCCCTTTTATTTAGAGATTTCCCAAATGCAAATTTCATTTAAAACCCTCTTTAATATCTCGTCAAAGCATATTAAAATCTATTGCGATAAATATTCATTTCCTTCTCACAAACTCGAATTAGTGCTCTAATAACAAAATAACAACACACAATATTCATTTTATTGACAGATCGCAATTATGAAGTATATGCATTATTGGATAACATTTAATAAAGTAATTCCAATTCAGTGAATAAAAATGAGCTAAACAAATACTCGCTCATTTGGGAGAGTATTAAATCGACCAATCAATCACGGGCCGATTAAAAATATTTAAGGAAGGTTTCAATTCACCGAATTAGATTTATTGGCGCATAGATACTTAAATATTTAAATCATAAATTAATAAATAATAGGAAACCGCCATAAGAAAAGAAATATAAAATAAAAGGCATTTTTAAGAAAAACTAGTAAAGTTGAATTAATATTATAGAGAGCAATGACAAAAGCAAAATTACAACAGCTATATAAGTTTTACGTATCTTTTATCTAGGATAGGATTGCAATATTTAATTATTGATATTACGAAAGATATTTAAGACAAGAAAAGCGAATTATATATTTTAGAAAAATTCTTCTGGCGGTAATATTACCTTCCAACAAGTCCTTTCATGTGTAGGCTTCATAACTGCTTGCAAGTTCCTTTTGGAGAGTGAAATGAGGCACCTTTCCATCGATGAAATAGCTAGCTATTTTTTTTATTATTCAGCAAAGTTCATTCACCAACAGTTCTATTTATGATTTCAGGAGGCATTAGATAGTTTCATGATAGCATACTGATGTTACTGGGAAAGGCTCGGGGAACAACAACTATGTGCCCCGACCTTAGCCTACATTTTTGCGTACATTAAATCATAAAATATACCGACATAGATTCAAACTGCAACTCATTCACTATAGTAATCTGATCCCTATCACTCTCTTTTTGGGGGGTATTTATACTATTTTAGCATTGCTCCAGGATATTCTATCTTTCCATAGCTTCAGGCATTGTTCTGTCCATTTATTTAAAATTAATATGCTCTATTGTGATTCTAAGAAACACTCTTCTGATAAATCTTTTAAGTCTTTTGTTACGAATCCATTTTTAGTTCGCAAAAATGGATTACTAAGATAAAATAAAATTAATTTAAGATAAGTCCCTTTGTTGAGTAGCCTACGTGACTTTCCAGATTTATCCAAAAGAATGTGACTTTTAATCACTAAAATTTAATAGAAAAATATAAAAGTAGTTTTTAAGCAAATCTATTTAACGGACTCTACTATTAATATTTAAAATACGCGCATATATATAATATCCACACACAAAAATATGTAATAAATAAATCTTATTTTATTAGAATTAACATTATTTAAACCTTATTATAGAAATTAAAGTAAAATTAAAATGTTCATTATTAAATGATTATAACAAGGCTAAAGAAAGGAAAATAGGCTTGGGGTGTGTATGAATATAAACTGTCCGTCAAACAAATTTACTATTAAAAAGGTAGAGATCAGGTTTGATCTCAGGTTAGTGCTAAATAAGTCATGAAACTTGGATCGAGTTTAGATTCAATCGTTTCAATATTGTAACATTAGAAAATCCCCCAAGCAAAATGAATGTATGGAACCTGCTACCACTTATTTTATAGCCTCCACGTTGTAGCCAATTGTAAGTATACAAAAGATTAGTGTTATTAGGGCGTCCACGTTGTGGGCCAATTCTAAGTAAAATGAATTTTTTTAAGTATAATTTCCTTCGTGGGACCGCGTTACAAGCCACTTGTAACTAAATAAAAGTCAATTTCTAACAAATGAAAAGTTATGCTTTACTTTGTTAATTTTATAAAAAACTTATCAAATTGATATAAAATGTATTTTGCAATCTGTCGATTGGTTATCCACATTGTATTTCAAATAGAACTAAAATAATTGGGAGAGCTTACAAATATCATATATATTATTGGACCGTTTAAGCTAATTATAACTTTATTCTAACAAATGAGAATTTTTATTCAAATGGTTGCACATTCAGGTTATGGATTAATTGTACTATATTTAAATCTATATAGCATTTAAACACTTGCAGCTAAATTGCATGCCAATTGTAATATTTTAAGGATGGATCAGTGGATGCTTCATCATTCCCAGCTAACACTATTTCTAAAGCCCACTGGGATGATGATATAGAACATCTATAAACTTAATTGCCAGGGTGCCAAATTGCAACTTTAATAAAATAAAGGTTAAATCTTACTTCAATAATTTTCAGTAATAATATTTAATGAATGGGTTAATAAATAATCAATCGATTCAGAGAACACTGAGAATGCATTAAAATCAATAATATTAATATCTTTGGAAATTCTTGGTTATTCTCAGCACACAACCAATCACCGTCATTAAAGCTACAATTAAAATTTTATTCCAACTACAAAGTTCTATATCCATCTCCACCTTCCTGATCCACTCCTCCAATAACTTCACATCCCTAGGTCTATTACACCATTATCTATTTTCTTATTAAATTTTACATTCTGCTAGCTCATTTCTCCCATTACAATCTCCTCTCAGGGTTTTTTAGAACAATTAGGTGTGGAAATCGAATAAGCTGCGACAGATTATTGGTGATAAACACTCCTCTCATGATCACCTCCAAGGTGATCTTGGGTTGTCTTTAATATAGTTTAATATCTATTTATATTAAAGCTCGGAATAATTTAAACTTATGAAATCTTTTAGAAATACGTTATGAACATATTCACAATTATAACAAAATTATAAAGAAATGCATCTAGAGAGGTGTTTGAATACAACAGATGGGGAAATGATTTTATGCCCACCCCCTGCACTCACTATCACTCAATAACTATCCCTATTCACAATTTATACTTCAACTATTTTAAATTATTTGGTAATTCTAAGTATCGGAAATTAACCATTTTAAATAATTTTACCCATCATGATTCAAATGTTAACAATAATATACTGATGTATGATTGGATTTGAGATGTCTAAATAATAATAACCCACAAAAACATTGAGACATATGCAAGTTTTATTTAAAACAAATAACAAATTTTATTGATATTCTACAAATCAATACAGAATATATATATACCCATTCGCTTGATGACTCGAATGGCTTTCCCCTGTTTTACAACCGTATTATGATATATATATATATTGTGCCCTTTTCTATAGGTTGGTAATAGTTCATAACAGTCAATCACTAAAAATTTTAAATTTAGAATATGTTCTTTTAATATGGTAATTGTATTAAGTCAATTATGTTTTTAAAGTACAATTTAAAGCTAAAGAAAATACGTGGTATATAAAATTATAGCGAATTATTTCAAAAGTAGTTATGTAAAGTTTAAAATATTGTTTCATATGGTTGTAAAAGCTGGCCATATTAAATAACACAGCTATAAAAATTAAAAGTATATTTAATAAATTCGATTTTAATAGTTTAAAACTGATAAGTTAATAAATACAGTGTTTAAATTTATAATCATATTTAATAAACAAAAATTAATATCGTACATTTTAAAAATAAACTTTATGATGGTGAGGATTATATTTAATTCTATATTTTCTAAATTATTTTTCCAAATTTTTTATAATTATTTTATATAATATAATAAGTGTATCAATTTTATAAATCTGGGCAGAGAAATAGATTGAAAATCGTCTGTCAAAGTTATTGATCATGTGACTTGTATATTACATACATTCACACACACGCACACACACGCATGTTTGAATTAATAATAAAGTTTAAAATATTTTAAAAGTTATATTATAGAATTGGATGGAATTATTGCCTATCATAAAAGCAAATAATAATAAATATTAAGTTAACTGTCGTTATTGCATATTTAAATGATGTAATGTTTTAAATAGTATCATAAAGACGAATACATTCATAATATAAAAATTAAATATTTTATTTAAATAAAAATAGATAAATTGAATATTAAGAAATGGAATAAGTTATTAAGGTTATTTTAAAAGTTATTTTAAATGTTTAAATAGTTTTAATAAAATAATAATTTATTTAAAAGTAATATTTTAAATAATATTTTGGGTTCATTACGTCATAATTTCTAATTTTGAAATTCAATTCTACTTGAAATTGGAAATATGTAAATTTGTTCTCAAGCTAAAGTAAGAATTAACCAATAGGAATAGGTATTCTTACAGACTATAAATATGAATTGCACGGGAGTATAGGGGGAGATTAATAATGTATTGAAACCGGAGAAAGTCTTTTTTTTTTTGGTACTTTCTCATAATTTATTTGCAAAAACTAATTAATATTTTAAAAATAACTTAAAAAAAAGAGAGTGTAAACTAAAAAAATATTTTAATAATTTCGTTTAACATGCTTTGTTAAATTTTTTAAAGTTCCTTTATCAGTAGTATTTTATCTAAAAATTTAACCTAGACTACGCAATAAAAATGGATATACTGTGGAATAAAATGGATAGAAATTGTAATACTGTAAAAATGTTTGGAATATTTATTGATACAGCTTTATTAATATTTCACCGAAGAACTATTCTGGTACATAAAAACCACAGCTCAGACATTACACGGAGTCTAAAAATGTATTGAAACGTATTATGTATAAACTTATTCAAGATTTATTTTAAATGGTAATAAGATAATTATATATTGCATGAATTATTTTATATAATATGATATTCAAAGGAGTAAAATGTTATATCCTTTTTAAAGGTAACATTTTTTTAAAAAATATTTTCGAGTGCAAAATTTAAGAAAGAACCCAGGAGATTATGTTATAGAAGCATTTTTGATATTAAAATATCCATTCTTAGAATTATTTAAAATGTATTTGGAAAAGATTTGTTCAAAAGTACTTGAAGTTTTTATTTTAAAAGAGATTTATAAAAAATACCAAACGAAAGTTTAAATGTATCAAGAAGGAAACATAGATAAAAAGTGAACACATAGATGAATAAAAAAAATGGATCCATGGAAATACAAATAGTACTTAAAAGTTTATTGAATCTTTTTAAAGTTAAATTAGATGGATTGATGCATTGGATATACAGAGAATATTGGTAGAGAAGATTAAGAAGCTTCACGGGATTAATTAATATTATGATTTAATAATTATCGTCTTAAATATTAAAACCAAGGATTATTTTCTAAAATTTTATTAAATGGATTAATAATTATTTTATTTTAAACTTTAACATGTGGAGGAGAACATTTTTAAAAACTCTAGAGAAAATAATAAGCATTTTGGACTTATCAGGAACTATTGTCAAGAAAATATGTAAATATAGTTTTGATTCCTTTTATTTTGTTAACCTAGTTTAAATCTAAATTTTTTATATAAGATTAGGAAAAACATAAAAACATTAATTTATTAATATTAAAATTTTATAATATAACAATCTAATAATTTAGCTAAAAATATTTTAATATAAAGTGTATGGGTGTGAATTTTTTTTATGTCTGCAATGCTCAAGTTGACAAAGAAAGCCTACTGAACACGATGACTAGATAAAGGTTATTGGTAATAATAATAATTATTGATAATTTATAATGTATATATTTTTTTGTTTTCTTTAGATCATCCATAAATTGGAAGAATGAAGTGTAAAAGTTTTTTTACTTATATGTACCGCATTTCATACAACATTTTAAAAAACATTATGAGATAGGATTGATTTGAAAATATGCATACGGCGATTATTTTTTTTTATTAGTGATATAATCCAACATAACAAATAATTATGTGATTATTTTAAAATTTTCATGTTATTGGATATTCAAATATTGTCTAAGTAGATTGTATATGATTAGACATATAGAATAATGAAGTAAGCAGACTTTTCTTGTAGAACAGCTAGACTGTTTAACTATTAATGAATTTTGTTTATTGTTTTTGTAAATGCAGATAGTTATTTATTGATGTAAGATGTGAAAAATCTTGAGAAATAATGTTGAGATAGTGGCTTGGAAGTACTTAGTGAACAGGAAACCAAGATGATGTTTTAAAAAATAGGATGTTATAAGGAATGGAAATAATATTCAGTCTTTATGTGAATATCAGCATAGTTAACAAAGCCCTATGACTGATACACATTTTATTTGGACAGTGTTTATATTTCTTTAAATATTTGATGTTCTAATAAAGCTGAAGAAATAGCTTTAACATCGTCCCTGTACTAGAGGATATTAGGCAAGTAAATATCATATCTCTTCGAACTGTGCCATGATTTTGAGATATGTTAAGAGTAATACTCTAGCTTTCTTCCTTAATCCTATGCATCTGTTTTCGCTATCTTTATTTCATGTAACTGCATCGTTTAGTAAGATATTTTAAAAGAAATGATAAATAATTTAGAACTAAGGTTATGCTATCGTTTTTTGGATAAGATTAGTTTATTTGCTTATAAGGAGCAGAATATTATAACTTAAAATTGAAGATCCAAAATATCCTAAGGAAAGAAAAGAATCATAGAATATATTTTGAATTTTATTTCAGAAATGAAATATAATTTTTTTAAATAGGGTATCTCAACAAAGATATTTTCTTTAAAGTGATAATAATTTTAAATGCTTTAGTATTATTTTTTTTTAGAGAAAAATAAGTATTGCATATTTTAGAATACAATAGTACAATGTAAATTATGTAAACAATATGCATAGTATATTTTTTGTTTATTGATTAACAGAGATATATTGATGATTACACTTATATCATACTAAAGTAAGGCTTAGAGAAGAATATATTATGATTAGTAAACATTGTGTGATAAATAATAAAATCTAGTACTGAATTTTGGATAATATTTTGTGTAACATCTTTGACTTTGCAAGGTGAAATTTTTTTTAATATTTTAAGAAATCCATACTCATTATAAAATTTTGTTTTCTATAGAATGTTTTTTTAAGTATGAATTTTTTAAAATAAGATAGTTTAATAATATTAAGGATAAAATGCTGTTGTTTTAAGAGACAAAAGAATAATAATAAATGATTTATTTTTTCCAAAAGAAAAATATTTCTTTTAAATTTTATAGCAGTTTCTCTATATAATCAATGAAAAAAAAACTTGCAAGGGAGTTTCAGATAGACTAGCAACCCTTGCTAAACAGCAGAGATTTTTATAGCATATAGTCTCTGGTTTTTCTGCTTACCCTCATCATGACCTTTTTATTGACCTCTGAGAGCTGGTCAATTTATTTTCATAATTAATTGACTCTTGTTCCCTTTGTCTCTGGTTATTTTAACCTCTTGCTCTTTCGAAAAAACCATGCCAAATTCACTTCTGCATTCTAACAGATAATTACCAATTAATTTTACATTCAACAGATATTATTATTAGTTAATTGTATCCTTAAAATCCTCTGTGAAATCTATATCACTTAAATGACTCTGATAATTTACTTGGTAATACAACATGCATGGTAAAATAAAAGACAGACAGCTCTCTCTTTAAAATAAATAACTTAAAGCCTTCTCTCCCCCATTTTTACTTTTCCATTAAAAATATATAGCAGCTCAGCTTCAAACCCAGAATTCTGAACTAATTTTTGGCTGCTAATAACAAACTATTTAAAAATGACTTAATTTCTTTTTTTTTATAGATTTCCTTACAAAATAAGGAATGATTATTAATTGTAAACTTTACAATTAAAATCCACAATTAGATTAAATACACACACATGTCATATGTATACAATTCTTTAAGTAAACGATTTAATATTTTAATCCTTAATTATTATAACTTATTAATTTTTTACCATTTAATCCCATGAATTTTGTATTTCTAACTTATAAAATTCTGACCATCTATTATCCCTATCTAATGTAGTTTTACAAGTCACACATTTCCTCCTTTTCACTCAACTGTCAAATGATGTATAAATCTTGCTTTTATAAAAATATATTTTTAATACTAAATTGACCCATAAATTAAAATAAAATAATCTCTTGGTTAGAAATATTTTAATGATAAATTTTCAGATTGCCTACCAAGTAAAATGTACACAATCCCTATAAATATGGGTTCAAACCTAGACTTGGCTAAAAATTTTGTTTATTAAGAAAAAAAAATATAAACTATGAGGAAAATTTTCTATTAAACCTTATCTTGCATAGTTAACTCAAAAAATGGAGTCTTGGGCAAATCCAAGGGCTACAATATATATGTTGAAATGAAGATTTTTATGGGTTGTATATATAAAAGACATATTTTGCGGGTTCATCCATGTTAAAAAATTTTAATTATTGATATTCCGATGTTTCAACTTGGTCACACAAGTCATCCACTGGGTGGTAAGAGGTAGAAAGGTGGTTGTAGAGGCGCTACAATCACTGATTTGAATAAACATTAAAGCTCCACCAATAGCAAAAATGTTTAAGTTAAGACTTTTTTTAAAAATTCTTTCCAAATAGGAGGAAGTTTGCATGTATCATCTTGCTTATTGATACAATCTGGCCTTTTAAGTATCTCAATGGCTTCTCTAATTTTGCACTGGTAGAGATTATCACATCTGGATATGATCCTGATACTAGAAAAATCAATTTTATGACCTGAATCTATAGTATGGAGTGAGAATGCTGCTGATGATGATTGTTGTTTAACTGCATTAGCATGCTCATCTCTCCTAACACTGATGTGATGATTACTCATACATATGTAAGAAGCTTTACAATTTTTACATGAAATTTGATAAACACCATGAGATTCAAGAGGGATTGAATCCTTAGGCTTGGTTATTATATTGCTGATCTTTTGATGAGTAGAAAATGCTGTATCTATATTATAGTGTTTTAATATATGCCCAATACTGTCTGTAGTTCCTTTTACATATGGAACACAAATCCTAATAGCTGATTTATCATCTTTTTGTTTTCTATTTTGTACATTTTGGGCTTGAAATAAAGCTTTTTTTTTATAAATTTATAGTTATAACTATTTGCTAATAAATTTATAAAAAAAAGCCTTATTTCAAGCCCAAAATGGACAAAATAGGAAACAAAAAGATGATAAATCAGCTATTAGCAATATAATAAACAAGCCTAAGGATTTAATCCCTTTTGAATATCATGGTGTTTATCAAATCTCATGTAAAAATTGTAAAGCTTCTTACATAGGTATGAGTAATCGTCGCATCAGTGTTAGGAGAGATGAGCATGATAATGCAGTTAAACAACACTCATCATCATCAGCACTCTCACTCCATACTATAGATTCAGGTCATAAAATTGATTTTTCTAGTATCAGGATCATATACAGATGTGATAATCTCTACCAGTGCAAAATTAGAGAAGCCATTGAGATACTTAAAAGGCCAGATTGTATCAATAAGCGAGATGATACATGCAAACTTCCTCCTATTTGGAAAGATTTTATAAAAAACATTCTTAAATTTAACATTTTTGCTATTGGTGGAGCTTTAACGTTTATTCAAATCAGTGATTGTAGCACCTCTACAACCATATTTGTACCTTTTCGCACCCAGTGGATGACTTGTGTGACCAAGTCAAAACATCGGAATATCAAGAATTAATTTTTTTTTAACATGGATGAAACTGCAAAACATGGCTTATATATATATTTATTTATTTGTTGATTATTTATAGTCTTTCTATTTAGCCTTAAGCAATGTTATATTGCTAAGATGATGATTACCATGGAAATCTGAAACATGCAAGCAGTCAAGATCACTTTTATATTGTCATTTTAATAATTAATGACAGAAAATAGACTGGAAAATTTTATATCAAAAAATTAAGCTATTATTCAGGCCCACAACAGAAAAGAAAATAAGCAGGTAAACAACTAATCAGGTTATATCTGAACTCTTTTTTGAAGCTGAAATGATAAGATTAAAATTATCATAAATTAGATGACATTTCATAAAATGGCCTAATTTATTAGAGATGTGTGTAATTCTCAGAATAAGGTTACAAAAAAAAGAACATAATAAGCAATAATGTAAATGGATGGCTTTATCACAATAATGAATGTATCTTGGAAAAGTCTCAAAAATCAAATGGATATGTCATTTAATATTGTTACATGTGATTACCAGGATTCAATGTTGACAAACATTGCAATAATCATAATTATGTGTTCAGGAAGTAACAGATTCAACATAGTAATTTCATTGATGTTTTTTTCTTAAAGTTTTTTTAGTGATAAATCAATCTAAAATCTTTATTTTCCAAGTACTCACTCTTTTATTATAATAACTAACTCAGGACAGTGTATACTCAGAAGAATCTATTGTTTAAAAAAAGATTACAAACTCCTATTTAATGGGTTTCTTACTAGCACTAAATTTTTAAAGTTTTGTTGAACTTTGACTTGATTTATTTTTTAGTAAGTCTTAAGTAAAAGAATTCACTGGTAAAAGTCATTCCCCCCATACTAATGAAATAATCTAAAATATTCAATTTACTAATCTTGATAAAATCATGTATACATCCTTATTTGTCATTTTAATAATCAATATTGATATTGGAAGATTTCTGACTATCAAATCCTGCATTCGAAAAACAGAGCACTATTAGATATAGTGTGACCTGAAGCATCTTTCCTGAGATTCGATCTTTTGAAATAGATAATATCATCATTTTTTTCTTCATGTAATTAAATATTGAGGAGCCTCATAGTTATCTAATTATTGCATTTACTACAATATTCTCAATTTGGGATCAAAATTTTAGTGGCACTTGGGAATATCTTTCAGATATTTTTATAATTTCTAAAGAACTTGGATTTGTTCTATTTTGTCATCTCATAGCTACTGAAAACCAGTTTATCATTTAGTAAATGAAAGTGGATCTATCTCTTAAAATTACAACAGACTAATCAAATATTTTTGTTATCTCTTTATTCACAGAGATAATTTTTTAATAAGACAATCTTATGCCTAGAATCACTTAATTAAATTTCAGAGGAGATAATATTTTCCTTCCCTATCAGCTATAGTGACTTTATATTTTACTTGAAAATTTATTTGATATTAAAATACTTGACTAATAATCATGTAATTTCTACTTGGGTTCTAGCAAGTAAAAGTGAAAAATTATAATAATAACCCTAATCCATTTTTTTTACAATCCCAAAGTTATTTAAAGAGTAATCTGAAATGCCCATGTTTTGTATGCAGTACCATTAAGTTATGGTAATAAATGTCTTAATTTTAAAATTGTTAAGAAATTTTTATGATATTAACATAAAACATCATCACAATTGGAAAAGGAGAAAAATCTTTATGTTGTCTTCCATAAAATAATAATCAGAAAATACTAATGAATTCTTTATAGCAGCTATATAAATCACAGTAATAATATTACACATAAAAAACATTTTTCAACACCTGGTTGGGTGCCCTTTTCAAATGTCTCTAATATATTTAGCATTAACAAACTATTTCAAACATAAAACCATCTAGTGTTCAGTAATGGAATTAAAACAAGCAATAACAATATAAATCATTAAAAACATAAAATATAAATATGTATATTAGGCTTAATTTGTTTCAAAGGCATAATATTTTAATAAATAATTAATTTATTCAACCAAGGAAATATCAAATAACATATAATTAATAAAAATTGTTTTAACTGGAATATTAATATAACCCCCTTTTAAAATGTAGTGGTTTAGTATTACATATCTTTTACTCCCATATATATGTATTTTTATTAGTTTTGCTTTTGATATTTGCCTTTTTAAATAAAATTTATAGATTAATAACAACAATAAAAATATTAATTATATTTCCCCCTCTTTCATTACAAGTTTCTATTTTTTATATTAATACAAATGTAAATAAAATTATTTAATTACTTTATAAAAAATGTATAATAAAAAATTATAAAATATAAACAAATTAAAGATTTCTTTTTATTTAATTTTATTTGCATACAACTGCAATTAATAATGCTCTTAAACAAAATATTCATTGAAATGCCAAATTTTCACAATGAGTAAAATATGATCATAATTATTAATTTCACAAAGATTATTTCTTAATCTCTTTTGATAATAATTTCTATTTTAATAACGAATTCACTGAATGAATGATCAATTTATTTTCCACTTAAAGAAATATGTAATGACGTCATTAATCCTCATAAGTAGATATCCTTTTTTAACATTTATAACTATGACATTTATGACTTTTTTGAACACATGCTACTTTTAATATGAAGATATCCCATTTGTAAATGATTTTGCATACATATTCTTTGGATTTATGACTTTTTTGAACACATGCTACTTTTAATATGAAGATATCCCATTTGTAAATGATTTTGCATACATATTCTTTGGAAATAAAATAGTAATATTAATAAGTAATTTTTATATCCATGGAAAAAGAAATATAGTGGCCTGCAGATTTATTTGGAAGATCAGCGATATATGTTGATGGTTTTTAAAATATTGCTACATTTTTATTTACAACTGTCAAACTCACTCCACTAACAACTTTGACACCACCCATCTCAGATAAATACAATAATGACTATTACTAATTATGTACTAAACTAGACATTATCTCTAGCACAGATATCAACTCTAGCACAGATATCAACTTTAAACCCCAGCTGAAGATTAATATATCCGATTTTTTAATTTAAACATAGTTTCATATTTCTGAAAGCTTTTAAATAAAAACTTTTAAGGTTTTTAGCCAACACTAATTTTTTATTGATTAAAAATAACAATTGTCTTTTTGAATACTAGAGCTAATCATTTATGTCCGGTTATCAGTTTAAGTGTTTAAAAAGAAGAAACAATAGCACTTTTCTTTAAATAATTAATTTATTTTTAAAACTAATTGAACCAAAGGATATTAAGATTTACATTTGTTTTCTTGTAATAATATAAATAATTAGATAATTACAATGCAAATATTTAAATTTGTGTTGATGAATTCAAATCTAATTTTCAATTGATCTCATATAGATAAAGCATATTCATAATGATAATTCAAGGTAAACAACTATAAGTTACAGATAGGAATCATAGGATGGTAATATGTTTAATGATTATTGTATATGCATGGTCAAACTTTATTATTGAGTACATTTTTTATAAAGAATAATCTACTTTCTCAATTTGTCAGGATGTTATTCTGTCACAATATATATATATATATATATATATATATATATGTGACAGATATAGCACTTATATATATAGTAGATGTATATATATATATATATATATATAATTACATCTACTAATATTAAGTGCTCTATGAAAATAGATGGTTTCGAACTTGCAACTATATAGTTATAAACTGTACATGTGCATACCTTATCATGATGTGTTCTATCTCAAACAACTTATTTTCAAGGGGTGTTTGAGATAAAAATCTCCAAACATTTATGTAGACACACTGGTCATATATTTAAACTTAAATTTTAAGAGAAAGAAATGTAACATTTTGAAAATACAAATCTAATTGTTTATAATTTTAAATAGTTAGCTGGGGGAAGTGGATGTTTTTTATAAGCTATATATATATTTTTCTCATGTGTCATAGCATCAGCCAGGAAGTGAATCCGCTAACCTGAGACAACTGCTTGTAAAGAAGCTGTCACTAACCTTTCGAACATCAATGCTTGACTATATTAAAATCCAAATTTATAAATTTGAAACAGTATCACTTGACTGCAGGATGAAAGTCTCTTCAAGCTTAATGTAATTTCTCCAATCTGAAGTCTCTTTTTTTCACATCACACTAACAAACTTACTTATTTATCCATTCATTTAATATAAGACCTCTTTGCAGCTCTTTAGTCTTTTACAATCTCTTGAAATTCACTTTAAGATTTTAATTATTCATCTATTTCTATCTCTTTTAGAAATAAGATTGGACTAGCTCTGTTTCAGTTTTTCAAGGCTTTCAATAATGATAGTAATATCTATTCTCTCACCCACATATTTATTTTTTACTCCATCCTGTTATTCTTAACATACATCTCTCCATACTATTTTGAGTGGTCTGAAACTCTGAATTGCTACTCTATTAAATATGAAAGTTTCAGATGGATTTGGAAAAAACCTACCAGGTCTCTTTATACCCAATTTAAACAGAGATTTTAACATGTTTGCCTACATGGATGATCATCCTATTATCAAGAAAACATTTTCCTCTGCTACAAACAATATTAAACTGCTATACAGATAAATACAGGTTGCAATTCAATGCCAGTAAATTTGCCTCCTGGAAAATTGGTTCAGGGTTAGAAAATTAACACCCTCTTCTCTGCCAAGCCACATAGAGATATTTAGGATAACATCTTGGAAACAACAAATAAATTCATCACTTCCTTTGTCCTGAATCTACCATTCTCTCCCTGGCAAGGAAGCATTGATTAACATGAATGTGATGTAAAAACATCATAATTCCTTCCATTTATCAAAATCAACAAGAGTTTCATAAATAAAATAAATGGATTGTGCTCCAGGCTGTTGTGGAGAGGTAAAACAGTCACAATCAGCCTCAACGACACTCAGTGATCAAGAAAGCTAAGTGATCTTGCTTTTCACTTCATTCAGGTGTTGATTTATCAAAATCCAACAATGCCATACAGAACTTGGTAGCATCATATGATTATAACATTATTCTACAAAAAGCTCTGCTTCAAAGTAACACCCACTGAAACAACAAATAAATTCATCACTTCCTTGTCATGAGTCTACCTTTCTCTCCCTGGCAATGTAGCACTAATTAACATGAATGTGATGCCAAAAGCATGATACTCTCTTCCATTTATCAAAATCAGCAAGAGTTTTGTAAATGAAATAAATGGATTGTGCTTCAGGCTGTTCTGGAGAGGTAAAACAGTCACCATCAGCCTCAAAGGCTCTCAGCAACCAAGAAAACTAAATGGCCTTGCTTTTTATTTTATTCAGGTATTGATTTATCAAAATCCCACAATGTCATACAGAACTTGGCAGCATCATATGATTATAATACTATCCAAAAACCTCTGCTTCAAAGTAACACCCACCGACTGACCCCTTCCAGGCAGACAAACATGGATCACCAGACTCACAAATCTTGTCAAACAGCACTGCCTAGTAACAGACTCCACATTTGATTCTAAAATCTAATTATAGAAAGCATACACAATCCTCCATCCAATCTTACATTCTATAATCAACACACTTTATTACAACAATCAGAAAACTGTATCCAATGTTAAAAGATGGAGTCTAGAGGCCAAATACTTAGATTTCCTCATTAATACAACATTAACAGACTACCTACAAATCACTTCCTCTTTTGCAAATGAGCTTACAACAACATAGACCCCACTTGCAGCATTTTCATGAAGAGCGATGAGACATTGGATCACCTCTTTCTCACAGTGTACAGGACTCAAAGTGATCTGAGAAATCATATTGTCCAACACCAAGATAGATTTCCAACTGATCTCATCTCTGAAGGATAGTATCAATACTAAAATCTACTCAATAATGTCTCTCAATATTTTTGAATTACACCATATGGATTATGCATTGTAAAATAATCATGGAACACACACAACCTCTTATAACACAGATTTTTTTAAAACAATGATTAAAATCCAGCAGAGAGACCAATTCCTGGCATCATCAAAAGCATTTGAGGACACCTGGACATTATACAATATGCCAAACTAACAACAAGGTAATAAAAACAACAGCAATCAGCTAACAAATATCTTGCACTTCGAACACAACAACACAGACTCAACAGAATTCCAAATAGAAATAACAAAAAGTTAGAACAACAATGTAAACCTAGTATGTTTGGTTTGATATCACTGTATACATTAGAAATAATAAATTAATATTGAAACTAAAAAAAGTAGAATTATGGTAATTATATATTGTAAGATTGTATTAGTTGGTATTTATATTTAAGAGTTTATGCATGTCTTTGATCTATGTATTTCATAAAAATGGTAATCAGTATTTATAGCCTATTTGTTAATAAGATCTAACTTGAATTTAAATGGTATTACATATTTCTGTTATGTATACTTTTTTTATATTTAAATAAAATTGTGCATTAAAATAAAATATTTAAAAAAACTGAAATACTTATTTATGCTACCATTGCTATTTTTTACTTTATAGTTATTATTATAATGATATTTAAAATATTCATATGGATAAACAAAGTTCTGCACTGATTCAGTTACAAATATATACATGTATGTAGGCAAAATGCAAAACAACGTTTAAATAGCCCATTGAAAAAAAAGAAATGTGTCTAACAGATCTCGATAGAAGAAAATATTGCCAACTAACATTACTAATTTCTAGACAAAAAAAAAATGTGAGAATTTTTTTTATCGTTACATTATTCTTAAGCTCAGAATACCTAGAAACTTATTTATTGAAAATATTAAACTATCTAGATTAAGTATGAGTTAGTTGTTCAAAATATATTCAACCTGAAATATTTTTTTGCCATAGTTATCTCAGATACAAATCACAGGTCATGCGAATGGGAGTTCAATGTATTATCATTACATCATGAAATTTATATTTCATTAATTATTAAAATATATTTCATTGTAGTATTCTACTTATTTTTCCATCTTATGTAAGTGGGATATAAAGATTTCATTTTACAAAGCAATAATTAATTATTACACATACCTCATGTATGTATTAAAAATTTTCATGAATTTATTATGATATAAGTAATGAAATTAAGGGATTATATCAATGTAAACAACTATATATATATATATATATTATACTGACATGGCTTAATTTTAAACTTGGAAGTACTATACTCATAAAAAAATGTTGGCTTATTTTATTTTATTTCTCAATTGGTTTTTTTTAAAAAAAGTTTGTTTTATTAATGAATAATGACTTACAATACACATTACTGTAAAATGACGCATAATTTAGTTGATATATTAAATTGTATTTCATAAGCAATAAATATAAAATTTAATATTTTATAGGGATTATATCCATGTAAACAACTATATATATATATATTGTACCAACATGGTCTAAATTTAAACTTTGAAGTACTATACTCATAAAAAATGTTGACTTATTTTATTTTATTTCTCAATTGGTTTTTTTAAAAAAATAATTTGTTTTATTAATGAATAATGACTTACAATATATATTACTGTAAGATGACACATAATTTTTAATTTTTTCTTTAACAGTTGATATATTAAATTGCATTTCATAAGCAATAAATATAAAATTTAAAATTTTATTATTAGAATGACTTGATAATGTGAATTACTTATTGATAGATTTGTTTGTTAACATTTTTATTTACTGAATACATTTCACAAATAATATGTGAACATAGACAAACAAAATAGTCTATTATTATTTAAAATGTGTGTGTGTGTGCATGTATACATATTCTATATTTATATGATTAAAGCAGCATTAAATTACACATATTTAAGACATTATTATTTTTAAATAAGTATTTAAAATATCAAATATTGTATATTTAAATAGATAAATATATAAGGAATGTTTATATTTTATTTCAAAATATGATTTTAAGAATGTTTTTTAATTTGTAAATTTATTTATTTTTATTATTCTTTAAAATGTTTATTTATTATAAAATTAAAAAAAAACATTTTTATATCATAAACACTAATGTATTTGTAAGAACTTTTATTGAGTGGAATTCAACTCTTAATAACAGATATCATAACAATAAGTTGAATTTGAGTTATTCCATAAAAACAATATCTAGGATAGTAATCTAAATGCAATATTAATAGGGAAAAAGTTTTAAACCCTTATTATTAGTTTGGTTGCCCTCTCTCAATCTGCATTCCAATAAACAAACTATATGTTTTAATAATATTCTGGAGTTTTACTATAGATGTGTTGCTAAATAAAAAAATTATTTGTTTAAAAAACTTTTGATTTTTTAAGAGGTATTAAAAATAATCTCATAGAAATATAATTTAAGTGATACAACATATAAATAATTATGGAAATATAATTTAAATACTGTAATGTGTCTTAAGGAATGTAGTAAAATTAACCAATGCTGTTATTATCATAAAGAAAAAAAGGTTAACATTTTAATAGTTTATTGTGGATTGTTTTATGTGAAACCTTGTAACTTGATTAAAATGGATAAATTTTTTTGAAAGTTGTAAATTGGGATATAGTTGAATTTAAACACAACACTTATTTAGAAAAATTATTTACTGCAGAAATCATTGTGGGATTTTAGTAAGATGTCTAAGGACTTTTTAAAAAAAACATATTTATTATTGTTTTGTGCATATATAATGGAATGCCATTACAAAAAAATCAAGTCAGATGTCATATGACTCAATTTAATAAGCTTGTATTTACAAATGTTATATAGAGAGCTCACAAAATAAGCTCTTAACAAGCTTTAGGAAAATCCGCAATGCCATACTGGTTTCATCTGAACTTAATTCAGTCCCATATGACTATTTAAGTTAGATAGCTGGAGTAGAAGATATATGGATGTCTGAAAATTTCAGATTTTCTATTTAATAGTTATATATTAGATAAAGTGCCAGGCTTATCCTGGTATTTTGAACCTAATCCTTGAATATCCTAACATCTCACTGATGATATCAGTAGCAGAAACTGGTCTGGGGTTGGGGATATTCTCAAAGCTTGTTAAGAGATTATTTTGTGAGCTCTATCTATAAAGGAATGCATATATATAAAATAGAAATTTATATAACATTACAATATTATTCAAAAATCAACAACAAAATTTTACTAAAATTCTTCCACAATCATGCTTTCATTTATTAACAAATAATTCTTTTCTTGTAAAATTCAACAAAAAAAACTTACAACATAAAATAGTCTTCCTATCATTCATTTCAAAAAACTAACTTTCTTTAACGTCAAAGAATGTCTTTATGATATGGATAGCCTTATATTCAAAAAGTTTTATCATCAAAGTTTCCTTTACTCTTCTTTTCAATTCCCTTTTTTTAATAAAGGATAACCTCTGCATTGTCAAATAATATTTTGTGACCTGTATTCAGTTCATGAATATATAAAGCTGAGTTATGATATCTATTTTTAACTCTACTCTTATGAACTTAAATCTTTCATTAAGACTTAATTTAATTTGGATCTATGCAAATTTTACAATAACTGCAAGGAATATTATAAACTACCCAAGGAATAGATTTGCTACCAATTGACCTATTATATAGCTCAAAGTAAATTAAGTCTTAATGAAAGAGTTAATATCAACTTTCATGATATTAAAATGTTTTCTTAATTTTGTAATAAATGTTTTAAAGAATAATAAAAATAAATAAATACGAAAATAAAAATACATTCTTAAAATCATATTTTTAAATAAAATATAAACATTCCTTGTATATTTATCTATTTAAATATTTACAACATTTGATATTTTAAATACTTATTTAAATATTTATATCAAAAATAATGTTTTAAATATTTCGAATTTAATACCGTTTTAATGAGCAGAGTTAAAATATATATCATAACTCAGCTTTGTATATTCATGAACTAAATACAGGTTACAAAATATTATTTGACAATACAGAGATTAGCCTTTATGAAAAAAGTGAATTGAAAAGAAGAATAAAAGAAACTATGATGATAATTTTTTTGAATCTGAGGCAATTAATTCCATGAAAAGATCCTTTGATATTAAATAAAGTTTTGAAGTGAATGATGGGAAGGCTATTTTGTTTTGTATATATATGTTGTATGTTTTTTGTTGAATTTCACTTGAAAAAGTCTATGTGTTAATAGAGGAAATCATGGTATTGGAAGAATTTTAGTAAAAAAATTTTTTTGAGGGGGGGGGAACCGGTATTGTAATATTATATGATTTTCTTTTTTATTTATAATTACTAATATAGAGTTAGGCAGTATTTAATATACATATTGTACTGGGCAGATTTGTATGTTCTTCTAACAAGATATAGAATTGAGCAAAAGTACCCTAAATCCACTCATGCCCAAAAATACACAAGTCAGGGGTAATTGTGAATTCTGCCCTATTTATTCTTCTCTAAAGCTATAACATTATAACAGCATTTCTGATGATAATAGATTAATTTTATTCACTCTAGTGATGGAGACACAGTGGAGAAACATGAGATCTACAAGGAAATTATTTAAAACAAAGCCTATCAAACCCTAATTTAGAAAAAGACCCTAAGTATAAACATATTTAACAATCCTAAATGAAGTATGCATGATAAGAAAAGCATAAATTATAACATAGCATCCATCCATGATGAGCAGGAATAAAGTAACCCCAAGGCAAATACTATTAAGCAGTAATTGGTTAGAGATTATAAATAAAAATATGACTCAACTAATGACTGAGTGAGATTTGGTGACAAATTGAGTGAGTGAGATTCAATGAATGAAATTTAAATGCATGAATAACTAAACAATATATAAATTTAATGAGCACAAATGATAAGTTATTTACATAAGATGGTATTATTTAATATAGCACATATTTCATACAATTGATAATTTAAATGTTGATGGATAGCATTACTTATAATACGTTAAAAATATGGCTACACATGTATAAAAGAATACACAAGTGATAATTTACATATATAGGAGATAGTGTAGCATACATTATGGAAATGTGACTTAATATGCAAATGGGAATCATAACTTAATTTTAATAGATTAATGATGTTAATGCTTTGAAAGACCAAAAAAGAAATGATAAACATTAATTTAAATCCATTGAATGTATGTTATTTTTAAGATAATCTTCGAATGAAGGCTTACAATAACGATACAGTGATTAAGTATCTTAATATATTAAGAGAATTTATTTAATTAAAAATGTGTATGTTATATTAATCAGTTGACATGAATCAGCATTTATTTGCATAGTTGAAATAACAGTATGATTTAATAACTCTGTCATTTATGAGCGCATTTAAGCCTGTCTAAATGAGAAGGTTCATAACTTAAATAAGGTTTACTATGACATTTCTAAAAATATACTAATAATAATCAAACAGAATGGTTTACAAAGATCACTGCATTATAACTTATAGATATAACAAGAGGCATACAAATAATAATAAGAAGTTGTGGTGCTGATTGCAATAATAGTATTAGAAAGGATTGTTCCCCTTTGGACTGATAACCTTCATCATTTATCTATAAGTATGAGACTTTGCCTGTATTTATGGCAAGGAAGTATTTGGAGAGTGATTGCTAAGGATGTTATAGTCTGTGTCAACAACCTAACATTGCCCTGGGGTGGATGCTTCCAAACCCCATTATGGGACAAGTTATATAAGGAATAAATCTGGGACCTCTGCAGAATAATTATGACAAAGCAAGATATGAGATTTTTAATGTTATCATGAATAAGAAACATGAAATAAGGTTCAGGTCTTTAACGTCTCTGATATATTTACTAAAACCTCAAATAAGTTAATAATATCATGTGCAGCACCATGACAAAATATTAACCCATTCTTAAAGATATGCATTGATTTTGACTAATTAGAATGTCAGACAAAAGTGCAGAAAGAATTATTCCCTCTATTTAACATACCCAAGTATGCTTAGATGATAAATAAATTATAAAAGTTATAATGCTCAACAGTATGATAAGCAAATGATTAATTATCAGATATGAAATATGGTCATCGAAATTTACTTTAAAAAACATAAAATATATTTAAATCAATACTGTTAAGCAATGTGAGAAAATTTACATGATAATATCCCATAATATGATGGCTTGACAATCTGCCATTAAACACATATAATATTCAGATATTCAATAAAGTGAACTTTCGTTTAGTAAGAAATCTTATGTTTAAATATTTAAGCAACCCATAATATTGGGATGGTGGCAAAAATAATATAGGTTTGCTAGATTGAGTTATTAGCATATTAAAATCAACTCAATATAAAATACATAATTTAAAATAAAATAAGTAAAGTTTTCCACATGAAAATAAAAGACATAATTAAAGCATGAAAATCTATGAAATATAATTACAGATTTGAAAATTATAGATCTGTGCTAATATTTTACAGAAAGGAGATTCATAAATTTGACAGTGAGAGGAAGTCATTAAGATTAATACAATTATGATAACTAAGATTATATTCGTTATTAGATAAAATAGGAGGTTACATTATGATTATAAATAGATTATATTCAGTTATTAGATAAAATAGAAGGTTACAGTATGATTATAAATAAAATTAAAGTGAAGTGAAATAATATGAGGAGTTTATTAGCAGCATAAATGGATTTGAATTGACATCATGAGGAATAGATATGGAATGCATGGTCAGCAACACAGAGTTCAGACAAAATAATGGTAGGCATGTTTTAAATGTTAATTCATAATTCAGTCAAGGCAGTTTTTAAGCAGAAATGGCATGGCACTGGGGCAGTATGAGGACAATCTAAAAGATCAGGAGAGGTGAACTTCTTCCCTCTACTCAGCAGTTATTTTGTCAAAAACTCGAGTGATGTGGATTCAATTAGCAACACAACTCTAAAATTTGTTCTTATTCCCTCTGACTTGAAATTTTGGTAGCATTTATACTATACTAAACCATCTAGAAAGTTCTTTTACTTGAGGTGACTGGATATGCATTACCCTTCTTGCTTTTAGCTACCATTGTTCAATTTGACATTTAAATAATGAAAACAAGATAAGTTATGAAAAGTATTGTTCCAGTCTATTTCAGTGTTGGAAATAGATTTAAAAGATATGATTTCCATTAAATGTGCAAATATTTCTCAAAATATGATTTATTAATCTTTGAATTTAAATGTTATATGTAGTGATATACATGATTCAAACTATGATTTACAATGCAGAACTTGATTTACCGAGTGAACAAAAACCTTGGGAATTGTATATGCATATATCTTGCCATTCATAGCTTCTCTCATAGTTTACTAAGTAACCCCTGGCCTTAATGGCAATTAGGTAGAATACAATAATTATTTTCCAGAACATTCTCTGGTATTGCATTAGCTTTACACTAATTATAGAAACAAATAATATATATAAATTAATACATATTTTATCTACACAAATATAATTATTTCTATCTGTAATACATATATGCACATACACAGCTATCTATAATGAAGGGAATTTAAGATTTCTGAAATAAAATCTAATTCAAATTAATAATAATAGTTAAATATAACCATTTAAATAAATAGGATGGAGATCATAGTGTGTATATATGTGTACTTAACATTCCCTGATGACAAAATAAATATAGAAACAGGTTTGAACCTTACTTTTAAGATTACTAATGTCACCAGACAATGAAGCAAAACATGTACTACAGACTTTACCACTTCAATATTTATATTTGAATTTTATTATATATGAAAATATCAGTTTAATTTCTATATGATAAATATCTCTTTCAGATGTTAATATACAGTAATTAATGAAAATTGCAAACTGTAAGCATTTTCTGCTTTCAGAAGTGTATGACTTTAAATGCAAACTCTTGATGTTATATAGAGACTAAAGCTCTACAGTATTTATTTATGTCATAAGGAAAGAAGTTTACAAATTTTTTATAATTTGTTACGAATAATAGACTGTTCCATAATTCAATCAAATGATATTAATTGATAATTTTTAACAGATGGAAATATTTTAATTTTATTATATGTGGAAATATCTGTTTAATTTTCATATTATAAAAATATCTCTCTATATAAGTTAAGATATAGGCTTTGGTGGTAATTAATAAATATTATTTTAATAGAACTATATTTTAAATAATATTTTTTGTAACTATTGGAGAATGAACAGGTGGTATATTTTTATTCTTCATTTATTTTTGGAATGTATGTGTTTTTTTATTATACATAAAATAGAGAATAACCAATTACACAAAAAACAAAATTTAAATATATTTCTTAATGCTCATTTTTGGTTTATTTAAATTTATGATATGTTTGTTTGTTTTCTTCACATATATTATAAGCAATATATTTTTGGCATACATATTTATGAGTAATCTTCGTAACAATATATATTTAATATACACTGAGATCATAATAATTTATATAATAAATTTACATTTATTATTGTAAAAAACAGTAAACGAACTTAACATATTTAGTCAATTTCTTAAAATATACATTTAAGTATTCACTTGAAAGTATTTATGCAAACACAATATATTTTCTTCTTAGTTTCATTAATGTATGGTTTGCAACAGATATCAGATACATTTTAAAATTATATAATAGATCCAGTAAATAAAAAGTATATAACTCCTCATCAAATAGCTTAACAAGGAATATTTCATTTGCTCATTAATTCATATAATTTTTTTTATTTATTTGTTATATTTATTTGTTATTTTTATTAATTAACATTAGATTTAATGATTATTCATAATCAATGTATTACACTACAATTTAATATAAACCTTGAGAGTTACTACATATTTTACTTTATATATTAAAATATCATCTAACTAAAATATTTGAATAAAATGTTTTATTTATTTTAATAATTATTACATTATCTTTAAAATTTCATTAGTTACATTTTGTTATTATAGTGACTAAATAATTATTCAAGGTTAAGCTAATAGTTTATTAATCATTATTTGATTAAACCAATATACTTATTTTATTTCAAATTAGTACAATTTGTGCTCTCAACATTAAGATATTTTGATCAATTATATTTGTTTGAGTCTTCATTTGTAAATAAGTCATACCAATATAATTTGGTGTCTGAATATATGGTCCAATAATATATTAAGATTAACTAAATGATATGTTATTTAAATATTTAATCTTGAATTTTTATTCCATTACAGTTTTGATAATCCAAGTGTGACCTGAATAAAATCCAATTATCTGAGGTTTTTTATATGCATAAATTTGAGTATTTCATATTTTTATACGATTACAGAATTTGACACCATAATGTATGGGTTGAATATAATCAGTTAGTGGAGATTACTTAATATATAATTCTGTTAGAATTAGCATTGAAACTGAGACCTAAAAATTATTTATTTTATATGTTTTTTCATTCTGTTACGATTATTTATCTATTTTATTTCTGTTACAAGTGTGACATCAGATAATTCGTTGATTTATTTACTTTATATATATATATTGTACCCTTACTTCTCGATGTATAATATAGTTTGAAATACGACTAGCTCAATTAAATTATAATGCTTAATTAAAATTTGCATATCTATCTTTAATTTACTTTTATAATATCATATTCTAATTAAATTCATTATCAATTATCAAAATCAATATATTTCTATATTATGTACTAATTAAATAAGTATTTATCAAAATCATGAGACTGTGAAGTAAAGTTACAAAGCAATAAGTAGATTTACATTGAGTCAATATCTCCCAAGACATTGTCTCAATGGCATAAGAATACTATTACCTCCTTATTAACTTCCTACTACATCTCCAGCATTCTTACAACTTTTAAATAAAATAAACTATCTTTAAAATGTAATAAATAAATAAATCTTAACTTTTAATTTTAAAAATATAATTAAATAATCTCAATGATCTCAGGCTCTTCTAATTATCTTAAAGTAATGATAACCCATGTAAATAAGTATGATAAGGGATTTTATATCAAACCTAAATACATCTAACTTATTTTAATAATAATAATACTCAATATTAATCCTAGGGTATAACTTAAGCTTATTTATTTCTGTTATATCATCAATCATCAAATAAATAATAATATGTATATCTTTTATTTTCATATAGTATCTTAATTTTAGAGTAGACAAAAATCTTATATTTTAATAATCTGTGGCAATAGATAATATTGTACTCTTATATTATGCATTATAAATACTCTATGACCATTGTAATATGATATGTTAATGTCAATCAATTCTCATAAAATGATAATCAAGAATATATTGTATTTATTTCTAAATAATATTAATAAATTCACATTGTGCAAATATTATGTTTATTCAAATTATCTGCTGTCAAATGCTGTGGTGCAAAATAATGAACTCGACACACTTTTAAAATAAATTAAACAAATTTATTTACATTAACTTTAATTAAGAATCTATTTACAATATTTACAGTTCAAAATTAGAAAACAAAGAAAATAAAAATATAAGAAAATAATAATACAAAATGTTTATACTGTTACCAACTTATATTCTTAATACATAATTTACATTCTTTTAAAATGCTGTACTAATAACACTGAAGTATTTTCGAACTTACACTTTAAATACATTTCAGTAAGCTTCAATTATTACACAAAAATTTATGTAAATACTGTTTATGTAGCATATGTAAACAATTAAACTTTAATAATTAAATTGCTACATCAATTAAGTATTAATGTTATTCATTTCATAATGTAATAGTATGTGTTCACTTTACTATTAGTACTACTTTAATATTATAATATAGACATTAATGTATTTATGTAACGTAATAACAAATAATTGATTATAACTTTATATTTCACTTAATGCAATTCATGCTACAGGTTTTATCAAATATGCATTACATATATGTGTTGTTTAAATAATAACATTATTTAAATCATTCATTAATTTCAAATTTATAAAGTATTATATTAGATAAATTCTATGATTCTTTTCTATGTGAAATTATTACTTTACTTTATGTGTTATACTACTCCTTCTTAATAAATTTCTATCTACAAAAAACATCCTCTAAACTTATTTAAAATTTCTGGAAAAACAACTTTCAACTCTAAATAAAATATTAATTATCCAAACTATTTATATTTCATCATCTATACTTGGTAAACCTTCAATCCAAATATAAACTTCTCCATAAAACTTAACGTAATTTATCCAATAAACAAAAATAAAATACAGACTTTTAACTCTCTTCCTAATTTGCAATAAAAAATAATTACTTATAAATAATAAATATAATTCTAATACTATGACATAAAAAAAAAATATCAAAATTTATTTACGAAAGAATCATATAATTATTTCTAAGCTTTTATGTAATGTTGTATCATATTTATATCATAAATTCAAATTATGCATATTTAAATAAAACTGTCACTGCCAATATAATATGTGTGTATTTTTAAAAAATATTTATACATTCATTCAAAACAATAACATAATATTTGGTTGATCTAAAGAAAACATATTAAATACATATTATTATTATTATTATTACAATTTTTACCATCAATAATGATTTAATGTACAGTCCATCTTCCAATATTCTTCGGAATTACAGCTATATAAAATAATTCACATTTATACTCACGATCATTCTTTAAAATATTATGTGTTATATTAAATATAAAATAAACTTATGCAATTAATCATTATATTACTTTTAGTTATTATTTAAAGAAATGTACCTATCTCATTTTTAATAGATTAATAATATTTAAATTTTATGTTAGATAAATAAAACAGAATTCATATTACGTAACTCCAGCGATGTCTTCTTTTCACCATAACAGTTCTTTAATCCTAGGTACACATTCACTAAAACACCATTTCCGTTTTCCGGTCCATCACGTGTTTTTTAAAAAGTTTATGAAAAATGAAAAAAATGTTCTTTTAAAAATAAAAATAAAATTAATCAGTTCTTCCATAAAATATAATAAATTAAAATAGTTTATCTGATCCGGATTCAGTTCTTTTTAAAAATATTATTTAAAGTTATTATCTTAAATTGGTCTATAGTTTATGAAGAATTATCATTTAATTATTTTAAATTAACTGGGACATCCACGTATTACTTGCGCATTTCTTAACAAAATATCCAGGTAAGAATAAGCTTCTTCATCTAAAATGACCAGCGTTTAATATATTTCAATATAATAATTTTTATTATATTAAGACTTTTAGCTAATTATATTTTCAATTTATTTGCCTTTCAAAATTGTCAATATTCAGTCTTTTAAACATAAAGACTTAGCAAGGCAAGTATTTCTAAAACTACTTTTATTTCTAATATCTTTACTCAAGATATATATTTAAATTTATAGCCTGCATAAATACTTTCTTCATAAGAAGTATTTTATTCTTTAAAATATCTATTTTCTAATAGTCAATAGCAATTAGCTTTTAAAATTATATACTGTCCAAAATATTACTTTTCTCCATCTCGTAATTATCCGAACTAATCCAGCGTTTGTCACATTCCTAGGGTAAAGTTTCCGATATATTTTTACTATATATGATGTTTCCATGATTATTTGCCTGCAAATTGAGCTTAAATAGAGACGAATGATAGGGAAAAATTGAATTAACACTGCATATTTATCATTTTAAAATTTCTATAACTTATTACAAGACACTCTTATAATTTTGAAAAAATGATTTTAAAAGCGTCTATAAAATTTACGTAGCTATTTTTAATAACACAATTAACTTAAAAAAATCAATCATGAAGTCCTCTCCTAACAATTGAACTGATCTTTTATACCGGAAGAAACTTCCCATCTGATTGGTACATTTAAACAATCAACTTGCTGGCTTATTTACATATTTACCAACAACACAAAATTAAAAATAAATAATGACTTATTTAACATTTAATATTTATTGCATTATTAAATCTTTTAAAATAATCTTTATCGTTTATTTAAATCTATTAAACACTTTTAAAAAGTATATTATTTTACTTGATTTTAATTTTAACTTTTATAAGATCATTTTTAAACAAACTAAGTCTTATCTATACGTTATATTTTTAAAGCAATATTTTAAAAATCAGATTTAATATTTCACATTGAATATCTTTATTTTATTTCATGATAGCTTACGTATTATTTATAAATTTTATAACATGATTTTTAAAATAGTTGTGCAACTTTATTAGATAACTTCCAAGCATGTGTGTGCATATTTAACTAACATCTGTTTTCTTTTACAACACAAGAAACGCTTGTCATAATCCAAAAATAAACTAACAATTGCATTTTTTAAAATAAATATTTTTAAAATAAATAAGATATTATAACAGATTTTAAAATAATTATTTGATATCATTAAAATCAAATATTAATCTTCTATTTAAGTATTTATAATAATTAAAAATATTTATATTCTTTTATAACATTATTTTATCAACAATAAATATATGCATTTAATTTTAACTTGTCTTTTAAACACTTTTAGTTTTAAATACCTACTTATTAAATATATTAATGCAGTATTAACTATGGCCAGTTTTCCCAACCATACACTACTATCATCTTTATTTAAAATGTCTCTCTCAATTTCAGCACAATTTCACATCTCAAATACTCATAGATTGCTTTAATTAAACCTTTTGAAATATTACCATAAGCAAAATTAACATCACATATTCAAATATATCTTAAATTTAAAATTTTTAATAGATTAGCACAAAAATTAAATGGTGACCCATACAAAAGGGCACATATTCCCCTCCTTCGGATAAAATTTTAAATTTAACATCTATCTTCATCTTCTTATCATTAAATCTCATAGTAAATTACTTTAACATAAAATTTTATAAAGCATTAAGACATCATCTTACATCTCAATTAGAAAACACTTTTAAATAAAACTACAATGATTTCTTTTACTTTACAAAATAAGTTTCACTTTTCTTTACTCATCTCTTAATTAGGTTATTTTTATTTCCCTAATATTTCTTTAAACATTAAATATTTAAATTCTTTTAAATACACCTTTTACATAACTACTGAAAATACATATTCCTATAGTTAATACTATCTTTTAAACTAATTTATGTATTTTATTTCCAAATTTATTGCTAGTTTTATCAGCAATTTCATAGATCATTGTTTAATAAATCTATATACTTTTCATTTTAAAGAGATTAACTTGATCCCTTAAGATTGATCAATTTCATGATCACTACTATAATATAAATTAATCTTTCATAAGATCTACTTACATATACTTTAAACACATGAGTTTTACAATTTCTATCTTTATTATTCAACTTCCTGCCTTTAAAATATTTACTTTAATAGCTAATTCCACTTTTTATTTTAGTCATTCTGACAAAACTTATTTCTCCTTAAACTATCATTTACTAATTTGATAAATAACATTTTGTCATACATATTTTATAAACTTCTTTAGCTAAATCTTTATTTATTCTGCTAATTTATCATATATAATAAATTATTTCCTTATATGAACAAAGCAAGTATTTAAATATTACATTAAAATATTTATTCACACTATTTTTTAAAATTGTAACTCACACTTCAGAAGGAAAGGGAATTAAACTCCTTGCATTATAAGTCCCTTTTCCCCCATCTGGTGTGGTTAACATAAATGCATTCTCCCCTACTTTGCAAGATATTCTATATGGACCTTCATATAGACTAAGAAATTTTTTGAATTGATTTCTTTGAAGGTTGCTAACATGGAAAGATTTTCTGTTTGTTTTACAAAAAAAAAAATAATATAATGCCATAATACATTATCAAATACACATCTTCTCTAAGAATTACCTGTCTTAATTATTAAATATATTCTTCTTTAAATCTAAACTTTAATTTTCTCTCTCCTTTCTTAAATCTCACCTTAACTTTTCCTATCTTCTTTCCTTTATTAAGATTATTCTTAAGAAAATCTGTTATAAATTTCTCATGCTTTGGATATTTAAGTCTTACTTTTATCTTGCTTAAATCTTTATTCCAATTAAATTTTCCATTTATAACTTCATCATTAGGTATTAAGTTCCTAATTCCTTCAAATAATATTTCTTTAAAAATATCAACTTGTACATGAATATTTTTATCATTAACAATACATTTAGATATCACTTCTTACATTTTATTCTTAAATTTATTACTACTGATATCTATAATTTTTAATAATTCATGCTCCAACAACTCTAAATACTTTTGCTTTGAAGATTTTGATTTTATCTTTGTAAATCTACCAAATCTTTTATCATCAAGATAATATTTCTTAAAATTATTAATTTGGTCTATAGTTCTTTCACCAACTAACTTTTCATAGGATTTACACACTCCTATCATTTCATTAGTCAATTTAAAATACGCTTTATGATTTTCCAGTATCTTTTTATATAATTTATTCCTACTATTAATTATTTCAATAGATTTTATAGGAATCTCTTTTTTATTCTGAACTACCTCTTCTTTAATACTTCCAATTTCTTCATTAATATGATTTATATCATTCTTTATTTCATAAATTTCATCTTTTACACTTAAATTATAATTCTCTATTTTTTGATCTAACTTATTATTTTTTATTTGATATTGGCCAGTAGATTCTTCTATTTGCTCTTTCACACTTTTAGTTATATTTTCTGACAATTCTCTAAGTTTTCTGTCTAAAAATTCTTCTTTTTTATCATAACTTTTTATTATGTCTAACTTTATAGATTCAAGTACTTCCCCATTTTTACTGAATCTTCTATCTAGATTATCCATTCTATCTAATTACTCTCCTTTTTCATTTCTTCCATATTTATATTCATACCTTTCATTTCTTTTTTTAAAGACTTATTCTCCTCTTTAATAGTATCAAATTTCATATTCATATCTTTCATTTCTTCTTTTAAAGAATTCATTGAATTAATAATATCTTGACACATTTTGTCAAAACATTTCTTAATCTCAGACATTGAGACTTTCCCTACATCTTTCTCAGTATTTATTACTTCTTTTCCTCCCATTTTTAAAATTATTTTTTCCTTTTCCTCCATTTTACTATCCATATTTTGAGTATTTTCTAATATTATCTCAAAATTTATTAATTTATCCACTTCTTTTCTTCTTCACAATTATTGTCTTCAACAATAAAATTAGACATTTCAATTATCCATTTTATATTTTTTTAAAATTCAGTTCTAATAGTATGCAGTACTCATTATTAATTTTCAAAACAATTGTTAATTATTCCCATCAATCTTCTTATCTCCACTCAATTCACTTCTACAATTAATCATAAAATAGTATCTTTGAAAACTCTACACTATTGATCATTAAATAACTATATAACTTCCAGTAACAAAATTGTGTCACATCATTTATTTTCACACCCATGATCCACAGACATATTTGCACATAATATATGATATTAAGTATTCATCTAAAATATTTTAAGAATTGATATGGTCATATTATAAAATAATTATTTGCCACATTTCCATAATTTACCTATTTATTTACTTATTAATTCAAAATTAACACAGTACTTAATTTTTAAATAATCATATTATAGATACCACATGAAAATATAATAACTTTACTAATAAGACTTTTATTCTAATTTTACAATCAACATCTAATCAATTATAAATATTGTTATAAAATACTAACTGTTTATATTTAATAAATATACTAATTACTAACTCCTAAATTATACATTTTAACATATACACTTATTTACCAACAGATTATATCTATCATTTTACTCTACTAACATATATATATTATTCCTAAAATTATGTATCCTAATTCTTAATTAAATATCTAGGCCTAAAACGTTGAGCGCCAAAATTGATAAAATTATAATCCCAACATATCGGGCCCACCACGTTGCCGGCGCCAAAATCCTTCTTCTCCAACCATCGGGTTGATAAAATTATAATCCCAACATATCGGGCCCACCACGTTGCCGGCGCCAAAATCCTTCTTACCCTTTGTACCCTTACTTCTTGATGTATAATATAGTTTGAAATACGACTAGCTCAATTAAATTATAATGCTTAATTAAAATTTGCATATCTATCTTTAATTTACTTTTATAATATCATATTCTAATTAAATTCATTATCAATTATCAAAATCAATATATTTCTATATTATGTACTAATTAAATAAGTATTTATCAAAATCATGAGACTGTGAAGTAAAGTTACAAAGCAATAAGTAGATTTACATTGAGTCAATATCTCCCAAGACATTGTCTCAATGGCATAAGAATACTATTACCTCCTTATTAACTTCCTACTACATCTCCAGCATTCTTACGACTTTTAAATAAAATAAACTATCTTTAAAATGTAATAAATAAATAAATCTTAACTTTTAATTTTAAAAATATAATTAAATAATCTCAATGATCTCAGGCTCTTCTAATTATCTTAAAGTAATGATAACCCATGTAAATAAGTATGATAAGGGATTTTATATCAAACCTAAATACATCTAACTTATTTTAATAATAATAATACTCAATATTAATCCTAGGGTATAACTTAAGCTTATTTATTTCTGTTATATCATCAATCATCAAATAAATAATAATATGTATATCTTTTATTTTCATATAGTATCTTAATTTTAGAGTAGACAAAAATCTTATATTTTAATAATCTGTGGCAATAGATAATATTGTACTCTTATATTATGCATTATAAATACTCTATGACCATTGTAATATGATATGTTAATGTCAATCAATTCTCATAAAATGATAATCAAGAATATATTGTATTTATTTCTAAATAATATTAATAAATTCACATTGTGCAAATATTATGTTTATTCAAATTATCTGCTGTCAAATGCTGTGGTGCAAAATAATGAACTCGACACACTTTTAAAATAAATTAAACAAATTTATTTACATTAACTTTAATTAAGAATCTATTTACAATATTTACAGTTCAAAATTAGAAAACAAAGAAAATAAAAAATATAAGAAAATAATAATACAAAATGTTTATACTGTTACCAACTTATATTCTTAATACATAATTTACATTCTTTTAAAATGCTGTACTAATAACACTGAAGTATTTTCGAACTTACACTTTAAATACATTTCAGTAAGCTTCAATTATTACACAAAAATTTATGTAAATACTGTTTATGTAGCATATGTAAACAATTAAACTTTAATAATTAAATTGCTACATCAATTAAGTATTAATGTTATTCATTTCATAATGTAATAGTATGTGTTCACTTTACTATTAGTACTACTTTAATATTATAATATAGACATTAATGTATCTGTGTATGTAATAACAAATAATTAATTATAACTTTATATTTCACTTAATGCAATTCATGCTACAGGTTTTATCAAATATGCATTACATATATGTGTTGTTTAAATAATAACATTATTTAAATCATTCATTAATTTCAAATTTATAAAGTATTATATTAGATAAATTCTATGATTCTTTTCTATGTGAAATTATTACTTTACTTTATGTGTTATACTACTCCTTCTTAATAAATTTCTATCTACAAAAAACATCCTCTAAACTTATTTAAAATTTCTGGAAAAACAACTTTCAACTCTAAATAAAATATTAATTATCCAAACTATTTATATTTCATCATCTATACTTGGTAAACCTTCAATCCAAATATAAATTTCTCCATAAAACTGAACGTAATTTATCCAATAAACAAAAATAAAATACAGACTTTTAACTCTCTTCCTAATTTGCAATAAAAAATAATTACTTATAAATAATAAATATAATTCTAATACTATGACATAAAAAAAAATATCAAAATTTATTTATGAAAGAATCATATAATTATTTCTAAGCTTTTATGTAATGTTGTATCATATTTATATCATAAATTCAAATTATGCATATTTAAATAAAACTGTCACTGCCAATATAATATGTGTGTTTTTTTTTAAAAAAATATTTATACATTCATTCAAAACAATAACATAATGTTTGGTTGATCTAAAGAAAACATATTAAATACATCAAAATTATTATTATTACAATTTTTACCATCAATAATGATTTAATGTACAGTCCATCTTCCAATATTCTTCGGAATTACAGCTATATAAAATAATTCACATTTATACTCACGATCATTCTTTAAAATATTATGTGTTATATTAAATATAAAATAAACTTATGCAATTAATCATTATATTACTTTTAGTTATTATTTAAAGAAATGTACCTATCTCATTTTTAATAGATTAATAATATTTAAATTTTATGTTAGATAAATAAAACAGAATTCATATTACGTAACTCCAGCGATGTCTTCTTTTCACCATAACAGTTCTTTAATCCTAGGTACACATTCACTAAAACACCATTTCCGTTTTCCGGTCCATCACGTGTTTTTTAAAAAGTTTATGAAAAATGAAAAAAATGTTCTTTTAAAAATAAAAATAAAATTAATCAGTTCTTCCATAAAATATAATAAATTAAAATAGTTTATCTGATCCGGATTCAGTTCTTTTTAAAAATATTATTTAAAGTTATTATCTTAAATTGGTCTATAGTTTATGAAGAATTATCATTTAATTATTTTAAATTAACTGGGATGTCCACGTATTACTTGCGCATTTCTTAACAAAATATCCAGGTAAGAATAAGCTTCTTCATCTAAAACGACCAGCGTTTAATTTATTTCAATATAATAATTTTTATTATATTAAGACTTTTAGCTAATTATATTTTCAATTTATTTGCCTTTCAAAATTGTCAATATTCAGTCTTTTAAACATAAAGACTTAGCAAGGCAAGTATTTCTAAAACTACTTTTATTTCTAATATCTTTACTCAAGATATATATTTAAATTTATAGCCTGCATAAATACTTTCTTCATAAGAAGTATTTTATTCTTTAAAATATCTATTTTCTAATAGTCAATAGCAATTAGCTTTTAAAATTATATACTGTCCAAAATATTACTTTTCTCCATCTCGTAATTATCCGAACTAATCCAGCGTTTGTCACATTCCTAGGGTAAAGTTTCCGATATATTTTTACTATATATGATGTTTCCATGATTATTTGCCTGCAAATTGAGCTTAAATAGAGACGAATGATAGGGAAAAATTGAATTAACACTGCATATTTATCATTTTAAAATTTCTATAACTTATTACAAGACACTCTTATAATTTTGAAAAAATGATTTTAAAAGCGTCTATAAAATTTACGTAGCTATTTTTAATAACACAATTAACTTAAAAAAATCAATCACAAAGTCCTCTCCTAACAATTGAACTGATCTTTTATACCAGAAGAAACTTCCCATCTGATTGGTACATTTAAACAATCAACTTGCTGGCTTATTTACATATTTACCAACAACACAAAATTAAAAATAAATAATGACTTATTTAACATTTAATATTTATTGCATTATTAAATCTTTTAAAATAATCTTTATCGTTTATTTAAATCTATTAAACACTTTTAAAAAGTATATTATTTTACTTGATTTTAATTTTAACTTTTATAAGATCATTTTTAAACAAACTAAGTCTTATCTATACGTTATATTTTTAAAGCAATATTTTAAAAATCAGAATTAATATTTCACATTGAATATCTTTATTTTATTTCGTGATAGCTTACGTATTATTTATAAATTTTATAACATGATTTTTAAAATAGTTGTGCAACTTTATTAGATAACTTCCAAGCATGTGTGTGCATTTTTAACTAACATCTGTTTTCTTTTACAACACAAGAAACGCTTGTCATAATCCAAAAATAAACTAACAATTGCATTTTTTAAAATAAATATTTTTAAAATAAATAAGATATTATAACAGCTTTTAAAATAATTATTTGATATCATTAAAATCAAATATTAATCTTCTATTTAAGTATTTATAATAATTAAAAATATTTATATTCTTTTATAACATTATTTTATCAACAATAAATATATGCATTTAATTTTAACTTGTCTTTTAAACACTTTTAGTTTTAAATACCTACTTATTAAATATATTAATGCAGTATTAACTATGGCCAGTTTTCCCAACCATACACTACTATCATCTTTATTTAAAATGTCTCTCTCAATTTCAGCACAATTTCACATCTCAAATACTCATAGATTGCTTTAATTAAACTTTTTAAAATATTACCATAAGCAAAATTAACATCACATATTCAAATATATCTTAAATTTAAAATTTTTAATAGATTAGCACAAAAATTAAATGGTGACCCATACAAAAGGGCACAATATATATATATATATATATATATATATATATATATATATATATATATATATAATGTGTACAATATATATCATTTTTCATTGTCAACTATTATCAATCCACTGCAGGATGAAGCTCTCTCTAAGTTCAATCAATCTTCTCTGATCTCTAGTCTTTCTGCTCCACGTCACCCCTGCACACCTTCTTATTTCATCCATCCATCTCTTATGTGGTCTCTTTCTGGGTCTTTTACAATATATTGGAATCCAGTTTAAGATTTTAATTGTTCATCTATTATCATTTCTTCTAGCAATATATCTAGCCAAATTCAACTTCTGTTTTTTAATTCTTTCAAAAATATCAGTAACACTTGTTTGTTCTCTTACTCATATATTGCCATTTCAATCTCTTCTTGTTATTTCTAACATGCATCCCTATATACTTCTTAAAGTGATCTGAAGTCTCTGTATTGTTCTTCTATTAAGTGTCCAAATCTTAGATTCATAAGAAAGAATTCATAAAACACATTTATTAAAAACCTTCTTTTTCAAACACTTAGGTATATTTCCTTTTAGTATTGTTATTACTTCCAAAAGCATTCCAACCAAAATTTAATTCTATGATTAATTTCATCCATTATGTTTCCATCTGTAGTAGTAATCTGACCAATATATTTATAGTTGTTAATTCCTAATTCATCATAATCAATCTTTATTTTCATCTTTTGAGAAAATTCATTGAACATTACTTGTCTTTTTAACGTTTACATTTAGTCATACTTTCTTACTTTCATCTTATAACTGCTACAACATTTCTTGAAGATCTAAAGCATTATTTGCAAAAGACATCTATATCATGTGTAAAATCTAAATAATCTCCATTTACTTTTACTTTTTTAGTTTCCCATTTTAATCCACAAAATACTTTTTGCAGCACTGCTGCAAAAAGTTTTGAGCATATAAATTCACCCCATCTTACACTCTTATCAATGTTAATCTTTGTAGTATCATTATGTAATCTAATTGCTGCTGTTGCATTTTTATAAATATTCTTCAGAATATGGCAATATATTGATAATTCAATGTTTTAATCACTGAAGAAATGCTAGTAGAATCAAATGTCTTTTCATAATCTACATATCCAAAGCATAATGGCAACTCATATTTATTTGTCCTTTCTATAACTTCTCTTAATATTTGTATATGATCTACTGTACTAAAACCACTTTTAAAGCCAGTTTGTTATTTTGTTTGATTGAAATCCAATGTTCTCTATAGAGGAGTTGTAATTATCTTGGTAAAATTTTTGTATAAAACTGATAAAAGGCTAATAGGTCTATAATTTCTAATATCTTCTTTATCATCTTTTTAAAATATTAATGTTAATACTCATGTAATACATCTTTATCATTTGGTATATAACGTTGCCAAAAAAAATTCTATTTCTTCATGTGATTTTTTAATGTATCAATTATAATTTCATCATTATCTGGCGTTTTTTCTTTCTTCATAAATTTAATTGCATGTTACTTTTTCATTTAAAATTCTGGGTAATTCAGAAGATATAATAGATGTAGGAGGTACTTGTTTTTTTTATTATTATATAATTCTTGATAGACTCTTCTACCCATTTCATGTCATCTCTTTTTAATAATAGTTCCACCTTTTTTTCATTGCAGAGATAAATATAGCTTTACTTCTCACTATATGTAAAATATATAATTGTTAATTAGAGAAGATAAAGGAGGCATTTTACATCAATGAAAACATCCATGCCATTAATAGAAAGGATACTTGCTTCGATTTCTCAAAGAAATGGGCTACGTAATACTAGCTTATTTGAATATTTGTATTTGCATATTTTATTATACATTTTATGAAGGCTATGAATATGAGGCATGGATCCTCGAAAATGTTAAGCAGATAAACTTTAATATCTTCTCTAATTGCAGAGATAAGTTTTCTATCAATACCAAAATGTTGTTTTACATTCTAGAGACTTTTATTCTCTTCTATAGCTTTTATTGCTAGTTCACAATTATACTTTCTTATATCATTATCAACTATCTTTTGCACCATATTACCAAATTTGA